>JAPKID020002603.1:0-13145 GCA_026931265.2 Tropidonophis doriae | reverse complement strand
GAGGGCAGTTAGGCTGAATTAACCCATAGTTGGACTCTCCTCGCAGCACACAGAGAAGATCGTTCAGGTAAGCCAACGACACGTCTTTAAAAATGTTTCATCTGACAGTTCAATTCCTTGATAAACATAGGGGGAAAAATACAGGAGAGGGACACCTGGCCGTCCACAATAGGCTTTAGCTAGTCCTGTAGACACATCTAGCAGCTAATTACTTTATACCTAATTTCTTGTTCTTTGAATATACTGCAGAATATATTCACATAAAAAATCACCTACTTTACAAAAAAAAAGATCATGCAATGCAGTTCTCAGTGTGATTATACTTACACCCAAAAGCAAGTGATACATTTGTCTCTCAACATTTCCCTGTTGGCTACATTTAGTATTAAGTCTTGCACATGCATAAATAGCTATATGTTCACTGACAATCCAAAGCAGGCTGCTGCTATTTTCACAGTTATCCTAACAAGTAGGGTATATTCATAGCTTACCAAACTACCTGTTAGGAAGGCGCCACACCTTTTGTGGGATCTCAGAAAACCTTTTTAGAACAGAATACTAAGCACTGAAGAAACACAGATAACTTTTTATTATTTTTTGGAAAAGAAATTGAACTCTCGAAACAAATATAAATTCAACAAAAGAAATACATGTAGTTAGTCCTTGATTTACAACCACAACTGAGCCCAAAATTTATGTTGCTCAGTGAGAAATTTGTTAAGTAAATTTTCTTTCCTTGCCAGGTTTGTTAAGTAAATCTCTGCAACTGTTAAATTAGTAACCAAGTTGTTAAATAAATCTGTCTTTCCCATTGACTTTGCTTGACAGAAAGTCGCAAAAGATTATCATATGACCCAGGGACACTGCAGTCATCCTAAATAGGAATCAGTTGTCAAGCATTCGAATGTAAATCATGTGACCATGGGGATGTTGCAATGGTCATAAATGTGAAAAAATGGTCATAAATCACTTTTTTCAGTGCCGAACAGTCGCTACTAAACAAACTGTTGTAAGATGACTTATGAGCACAACCTGCACAGATAGTAACTATCTAGTAACTGTTCAAAGTTACAATGGCACTGAAAAAAGTGCCTTACAACTAATCCTCACACTTACAACAAACACAAGATCCCCATGGTCCTGTGATCAAAATTCAGTTGCTTGGCAAGCGGACTCTGTTCACAACAGTTTTGTAGCATCCTAGGGTCATATAATCACCATTTCTGGCCTCTCTATTCAGCTTGCAACATACATAGCCAATGAGGCAAGCCAAATATGCTTTGGAACTGCATGAATCACTTCACAGCTACAATGATTTACTTAACAACCATAGGCAAAAAAAATCACAAAAACAGGTGTGGCGTACTTAACAACTTAGCGCTGGAAATTCTTGCTTAGCAATGGGAATTCTGTTCCCAATGGTGGTTATAAGTTGAGGACTATCTGTACTATCTCTTCCAAACACTATCAGATATGAATCACTGATAGATTAAGGCATATTCCAATAACCAAGTTTTAAAAATGAAGAAAAGGGGAAATGATGAAACAATTATGCATTTAAAATGAACCGCAAGAGGCGGTGATGGAAAAACCTGTGGATCCAATGAACGGATGCAGTGCATCTGACCTTCATGTGCAAAAACATTATTTTTATCAACAGAGGAGTTTCTATATATTTTTTAAAGTTTATATACTGGCTTTTATAGAACCTTTGAACAGTGAAATGCTATTTACAACATCAAGGCCAGTTTCTGAAACACAACACAATTCAGATTAAAGCATCTGTAAGAAGACAGCTCACCAGCCTAAGTGTGAACATAGCTAATAAAGGATGAAGCAACATAACCCGAGGTAATTTGTTCCACTGTCAAAATGTTTTGACTGTTAAGTAATTTTTTCCTAACATTGAACCAGAAACAATTTTTAATAAATTAATTATTCCATGTTCTCTGTTTTAGAACAATATAAGAACAGAACTGTGTGACATCTTTTCAGGTAATTGAAAAACATGATCATACTCCCTTTCATTCTTCTCAACACTGAACAAATGAGTTATTCTCATTTGTTTTCATAGCATTTAATTTCTAAATATCGGTTAAACCTAGTTTGCCTGACTCCCCACTAAAATACTGGGTCCAGGTTGGACAGATAATATTCCAGGTGGATTGACCAAAAGAGAATAAAATGGAATTGCTTCACATGATTCCACTATTCTTTTATTGGTGCAACCTGAAATTGCATTTGTCCTTTTCCCAGCCATCTCAAATTGCCATGTCACATTCAGCTTGCAAGCAACTGCTGTTCAGAGATGACAAATAATTCCTCCAAGCCATATATTCACCATCCTATAATGGTATGTTTGATTTTGTTTCCTAAGTACACTTTTTCTATCAAATGTGTTTATCTCTCCAACCTATTAAATCACCTTGAATGATATTCCTTTGTTACACATACAATGCATTATTATACAAGCGGGTGCCTTTTCCTAATGTAGTAACTTCATTGGTTTGTTTGTATGTTTGTTCATCCATCCATCCATCCATCCATCCATCCATTTATTCATTTTTAAATAATTATATAGCTGCCCATCTTGTAAAATATAACTGAGTGCACAAAACAAGGTCCTAGATCAGGAATGGGCAATTATGGCTTAGGAATTCTGGGAGTTAAAGTCTACTGGTTGTAAAGGGGCCACATTTGCTCAGCCCTACTTCGATTGAATTTTTTGGCAGAAACTTGATACCTTCCTCCACTGTGCTAGGAAACCATCAATGTTTTTGAAGACCTTTGGGCATGATCCAATCAACTATAGTGCTCTCCCATCCACATTTACTAATCAGAATTTAATAGGGTATTTTGTCAAATAATTTATTATTTATGGCTTGCCTACAACCTGTTGTTGTGGCCGGTCACCCGCTGGCCCCTCCAGCTGCGGAATCAAATGAGGAGGCTAAGTGGGAGTTGAGGCCATCATCAAGGCAATCAGAGAGCTCCAAGAGGGAAGAGAGAATGCAGCTGTCAGAAATAGAGACAGAGGTAGAGCCTAGGCCGTCCATCAGCTCCCGGATGGAGAGGCAATGTCCCCCATGTCCAGAGGCTGCTGATGAGGAAGAGGAGGAACAGCTGGGTCTGGTGCCTGATGTGGAGATGCGCAGAAGGTTGAGAAGGAGAGAGCAGCAGGAAGCTATGGGCGGTCCCCGGGCAGAGGACTACCGCTGCTAGTTAAGAGCCACAACTGCTAGCTATGCCCCACACTAACTCTGGGGATAAAAGGCAGGAGGCGGAAATGAATAGGTGTGGCAGACAACTGTCGGTCAGCCACTGATATTCAGAACTTTTGAATCCTGTTGGGAACTTTATTGGAATTCTTTCTTGGAATCTGCGGCGCTGAGAGTCAGGTGGGCCTTCTTAGCGTTTGTGTGTGTACGTGTCTGTTGCTGGATAAGAACGAATACATCTTCCAGGACTTCCTTTATGAGTTCCTTTACGAGTGTGGGTAGAGAGACAGAGACAGAGACTCCTAATGAGTTGGGGCCATTTCAAGGGGAAAAGGAAATGAGCTTCACTTTCCACAGGCACTTAGAGACTTTGAGATAGCAATTGAGCCCAACATTTCAGCTAAGTGAGATCATTAAGTGAGTTTTGCTTCATTTTACAACCTTCCTTGCCACAGTTGTTAAGTGAATCACTGCAGTTATTTAGTAACATGATTGTTAAATGAATCTGACTTCCCATTGAGTTTGCTTGTCTGACATCATAAAAGATGACCACATAACTCGCAAGACACCGCAAACGTCATAAATACATGCCAGTTGCCAAGCGGCCAAATTTTAATTATATAACCATAAGCATCCTGCAATGGTCATGAGGGTGAAAAATCGTCACTGTAACTCTGCATGGTCACTAAATAAATGATTGTAAGTCAACAAGTACCTGTACCCAGAAAAGTGCACTGGTGTTGCCCTACGACGGCAATAGTGCTGAAAAGAAAAAAAATGCCCAGGGCTGAAAATCATAAACTCAAAAATTGAAAAGAAAAAAAGAAATGTATCATTTTGAAATTCCTAAGAAAAATTAGAAAATGAGACAAACCACAGAAGGCGCCAGGATACGACTTTGTCTAAGGCACCAAAATGTCTAGACCTGGCAAGATGCATCTTTGGCAAATCAATCCTGGCTTCTAGTAATCATTATGCAATTTTACAGACTGATCTATTTATGACCTATTCTGGAATCCTTCTAGATAAAGATATGAGTCTGTTTTGCAACTTTCTAGATCCTCCTTTTCCTCTTTTGGTAGATAAGAGATACACTTTGTCCTCTTCCAGTTAGTGGGTATTTCAACGCTAACACATTGATGTTTGCGTAAGATCATAAGCAATTTCATTCAGTAGCCTAAAATATAGTGTTTCCCATTTTGGAGAGTTTGACATATTCTTTTGTATGATTAAATGGCACAAAGCATTCTTGTCCTACTTTTCCACAAACCAGTTTCAAGCTAGCCTTTCTCCTTTCACTTCTTCTAACCTAAAAATAATGAGAATAAATGCCAAATTATGAGCCATTAGTACTCAGTCTAGTTTACAAAATGGGATTAAATTGTCCCATCCTTCTCCTGGAGAAACTAAAATGAGAGCCAATATTAATTCTTTTAAGATGCAATAGAACTCTTTTCTTTTGATTCTGTTTTAAGTCTCATTGATTCATATGCATTGACTTTAGAAAGAATTGCACTAATTTCTTTATTCTAAAAATGAATGAAGGAATGAATATCATATCATATCCGAGTTGGACTTTGGAGGTCTTCTAGTCCAACCCCCTGCTAAAGCACGAAACCCTATACCACTTCAGACAAATGGTCATCCAACATCTTAAAAACTTCTACTGTTGGAGCATTCACAACTTCTGGAGGCAAGTCGTTCCACTGATTAATTGTTCTAACTATCAGGAAATTTCTCCTTAGTTCTTAGGAAGGAAGCAAGCAAGCAAGCAAGCTATAGATGTGGATATATCTTAATCATGTCATAAATAATTATAGAGAATTACCAACTTTTTCAAATGTATCAACATAGTGTATTTAATTGCCAGAAGAAAAATTAACAATCAGCATGAATTCTGTTTAACAACACTTATCTGCTACAAAGTAAGAAAGTAATAGAATGCAAGTAATTGATATTTACTTAAGGAAAGAGATCTGCCTTTTCTTTGCTGGGAAAGTGATCCGCACAAGTTTACAATTACTAGTTGTAGCTCAGGTCTTCTTGATTAGAGTCAAATGGGAAATACAACCCTGAATAGACTTTGCAAAAGTCTATTTCTTTGTTAAAGAAAAAGCAAGGTATAAATCTAGAAAGCTGCCGTATTCTAAGTCTGATCACAGATTCATCTAGCTCAATTACGGGATATTGGCTACGTTCAACAGAATGCTAAAATAAAAAGTAATTTGCCAGCATTGTATGATCTCATTCATTGTGTTCTATAAACACTGGCTAAGCAAGCTGTGCAAATCCAGCTGATTTTGATTTATTCAATAAATGATAGTTAACAAGCCATATCTAAGTACAATGTGAAATACAGCCATTGATTAGCAGAGTCCGCAGAATTTCAAGAAAAGCTTTCTGCTCTTCCAAAATTTTTAGAGAGTGAATCTAGAAATCTTATGCAATTAAGCACATGTTATACACTATACTTTAATCATTTTCAAACATTAGAATGAAGTGTAATCTGTCAGGCTGCTTTGTAAACCTGGCAACTATTGTGCTAAGGTTAATTAATATAATGAACTTTCCAAAGGCTTCTGATCCAGTGTAGCATTTGCAGTAGCACAAGAGGGGGAAATTATCCAGTCAAATGATTAGGGATGGTGGAAGTAGTCAATTTTATTCATATATTAATCAAAACTTCCTAATTTGATCTTACTGAAGAAATGCACTAAAAGAACGCAGTTATAACCTGATATTTGTTTCATTTCAAATGTTGTAACTCAGTTCACTAATAAAAGCAATTTATAAATACCTACATTAATGATGATAATGTAAAAAAGCACATTGCATTACATGTGTTCCAATATTCTCTCTGTTCCTAATTACAATGATGCCAAAGAAAAAAGTACATACCATGACATGATGAGGCAACCTTTCAGATAAGCTTCTTGATGCTATACACAAGTTTATAAAGGCTGGGTTTTACTGTATAAAGCAAATTTTGTAAGCCACGACTAGAGTAATTTGCTGAAAACTGCATAATGAAAAAAAGAGGAGTCCCTACCAATTTTATTCAGTTTATCCTTGCTGACTATAACGTTGCTGACTATAAGGAGTGGTGTTCATCTCCGTTTCAAGGCCATTGAGCCAGTGCTGTCTAAAGACATTTATATGGTCAGGTGGCCAACATGATATCAGAGATCTCTGTTAAAGTGATACCTATTTATCTACTCACATTTGCATGCTTTTGAACTGATAGGTTGTCAGGAGCTGGGGCAAGGACAGGAGCTCATCCCATTATGTGGCACTTGGGTCTCAAACCTCAGCTGCCAACTTTCCAGCCAACAAGCCCAGCATCTTAACTGCTGAGCTGGTGTGTATGAAAAGGATGTACAGAATTGCATTTGTTAGAAAAACGTGTGAAGAAAAATGCATGAATTTTCATTCTAAAAGCTGTAGTAGCACAGTGGTTAGAATGCAGTACTGCAGGCTACTTCTGCTGATTGCCGGCTGCCTGCAATTTGGCAGTTTGAATCTCACCAGGCTCAAGCTTGATTCAGCCTTCCATCCTTCTGAGGGCGGTAAAATAAGGACCTAGATTGTTGAGGGCAATATGCTGACTCTTTAAACCAATTTAGAGAGGGCTGTAAAGCACTGGGAAGTTGTATATAAGTTTAAGTCCTATCGCTATTGCTATTCTAAATCAATACTGTATGTTCCCTAAAAAAGTTTTTTTTAAAAAATATTGTATTTTATACCCTGGTTATTTAAGATCATAAAATTAGAGCTCCCTGATTTTTCAGTTGGAGGTATTGAGCTGCAAATTTCAGGAATTACGATCACAGGACATCTCAACAGTACAAGGATAAAAAGGGCAATTTAACTTTTTAAATGAAAGGAACAGCAACTTCTTATTACAAGGGTCTGTAATATTCTGAAAGAAGATTTAATTTAAAAGGGAAAAGGGCCACATTCAGAGATTTATTTAATTCAAAGGTTGGTTTATATTTTAATACGTCGACCTATTTTCATTCCTTCATATTATTTCAAGTAATGGTATATCTTATCATTAAATTACTTTTTCTTGGCAAGGACATCTTTTGAGATTTTCACTGTATAAATTAAAATTCTGGATTAGAAGAGGATTAAATTTTTCACATTTTCAGGTTTATAATTAAGCATTTATTTAACAATGACCACTGGCTGGAACAAACCATTTCTAAATTCAGCTTCTTTGAAGACTTAACCTGAAAGCATTATTTTATTCCACTGAAAGCCTGGCAAATATTAGGATCCTTATTTGTTCAGGGAACAGTTTCTACAATATATTTGGTACTGCAACTATATGGAAAATAAAACCAGTGTGCCCATGAAATGCCATATGTTATTAAAAAAAGAAAAAGCTAAAATGTGGGTTGATATATTAAAACTATTATAGGTCCACATAGGCATTTATCTGATGAGTTGAACCGCACTGATGGATAGCACTAGACAAATTTTTAGTGTCTTTTCATATCATGGAATCATTTTGAGTAACCTGACATATTATAGGACTAGTAGGCATTCTTAGACAACAATACAAGTCTACTTTGGACAAGTAATTTAAAAAAGCAGTGCGAAAGGACTTCTTTTCAGCCACCTCATTCTCTGTCATCCCCTTCTTCTTTTGCCCTCAATCTTTCCTAGCATTAGGCTCTTTCTTCTCATTAGGTGGTAAAAATATTTGAATTTTATCTTCAGGATCTGGCCTTCTAAAGAGCAGTCAGGTTTGATCTCTAGGACAGACCGGTTTGATTGTCCAAGGGACTTGCAGGAGTCTTCTCCAGCACCACTGTTCTGTACAAAATCAATAAGGGTAACATTAACATTCATGGCTTTGGTTTCCTGCCTGAACAAGCTTAAAGGGTGATATCAGGGGGCAAGCTGAAGTTGGTCCACTATTTTCTGGTAGGAAAGTATTTTCCCCCAGTTATAGCAGCAAAAGGTCTTCCATTTAGTAGGAGGACAAAGAGGAACTGGGAGATAGTAGCCATCAGTTCAGCTTTGATAAGCCTAACAGATCTGCTATGGTACCATCCTTTTGTGCTCAATCATTAGTTCTGTGCTTCTATGGCCTTATCTGCTGTGTCTGCAAGAGAGATTGGTCCCGCCTTCTTAAATGCTATTTTCTTTTTTTTGTTTTCCTTGAATTCAAGGATGGGACTCTTATTCCATGTACTACCAAATATAGGTCTATCAAGAGGTCAGTGATCTTTAAGGAAATATATCTATCAACAAGAAGCAGAAACCAGCCAAAATGGCAAAAAAGCCCCCCAACAACAGTCTCCTTGTTTGGGTTTGGCTAATAGTGAAAGAAGGAACATCTGTACCCACTAAATTCCTTGCCATGAAGGAGGAGAACCCAATCTCTGCCCTGCAAGTAATCCATGCTACTCTATGAGAGAAGCCACACTGCTGACTGCATTGCTGAGACACAATTGAAGGTAGGCTATGAGTGCAAGGTTTTCATGTTAGCAGCCCTCTCTCCTATATGGATTGATTTGGAAAGGCAAATCTATTGGTTCACTAAGCTAGAAGAATTGAATTAATATCAGAATCATTCCAACAGATTTGCAGATTTTTGGAAGTTTTATAAAAATGAAGAATGTCATGCTCCACTATCTTGACATTTCACTTTATTACATGTATATGGAATACATCTTTACAGTCCATATCTAATATCCCAAAAATGCTTTTTTTTCAAGAGGCAACTGGACTTTCTGGGGGTCTTTTTCTTTGAAGACCTTTCACTTCTCATATTTTCTTCAGAGCTGAAGAAGCTTCTTGGATGAGAAGCGAAACGTCTTAAAAGAAGAAAACTTTAAGTCCATATGTAAGTACTTTAGCTAGTCAGTATGTATTTTTTGTAGAAGAGAAGTGTTAGGGGTAAAAACACCCCCATTGGAAAATGAACAGGCGGAATAGTGCAATACAATGGACAGCAAGAAATATGTTGCTTCAAACACACAAACACTCTACAATACTGATAGTAGAAAAAATAGTCTTTACTCTTGATGTAACTAAAATATTTCTTCCAGTGATACTAACTTCTCTAACAATAAACAGTCCTTCACCAAAACCACAGTTATCTTATAGTAAGTCAAAACAATGATACTTCTTCTGTCTTCAGGTTCAGTTTCTTCCTCAGTGGCAATCAGGAAGCAAAGGAAAGTAAAAGGGAAGGAACTGTGTTTTCAGCTGCCTTTATGATTGAGCTGGAAAGCAGAGCCAATCAGATTCCACATAGTCCTTCAAGTTACATATATTCTTTAAGAATCCTGGCTTATATATATTGTCAACCCAACATCAGGATGATTATCCTAACAAGAAGGCTAATGTGATCAAAGAATCGAAAGATTGGAAGGGTCCTAGGAGATCATCTAATCCAATTTCCTGCACAATTCAGAAATCCAGTCCTATGTAGGGACTTTAATTCTGTCATACCAGCAAGATGTGACTACTTTTTAGATAAATAGACATATATAAATTTGACTGAATTTGATGAAAATACAAAGCTGGATCACCTTAATGTTGTTAGTGTAATGCAGGAATGTCAAACACAATTTGAGAGACACACAGGGTTGTGTTTGACCTTGGAGATGTGTGGTGTGTGTGGTCAGGGGCCGTGGCCAGGTTGACATCATTTGTGTCAGGGGCACCTGTGGTAGGCCAAGTGCTCTGCCAGTGAAAGTGGAGATTGGGAGGGCTGCACACAGCCTTCCCAAGCTCCATTTTCATTGGCGGAGGCACCACAGGCCAGTCCTTGGCCCCAGGGTGGCCCTGGGTGGCCCCAAGGGCCAGACCTAAACACCTCATGGGCAGGAACCGGCCCATGGGCCCTGAGTTTGATACTCCTAGTATTAGTGTGTTGTGGGAATGCAACCTATCTATCACTTTATTTACTTAGTTTCCAAAGACAGCATTATCCATGGATTTTTCTGCATCTATGTTACAAAATGCCAACTTTGTTCATTAAAGTATTATCTTAATTTACAGGAATTCCCACTTCCCATTTGAACTCTTTGATAGATAACGAAGAGCTGAGTGGTTTTCAGATGAACACAGTAGTCCTCAACGTACAACAGTTCCTTTAGTGACTTTTTGAAATTGAAACCTGCCTTAAAAAAGCGACTCATGACCGTTTTTCACACTTATGACCACTGGAGCATCCCCATGGTTACGTGATTTACATTTGGATGCTTGACAACTCGCTCACGTTTATGAGGGTTGCAGTGTCCCGGGGTCATGTGGTCCCCTTTTGTGACCTTCTGACAAGCAACACCAATGAGGAAACCAGATTCACTGAACACCATTGTTGCTAATTTAACAACTGCAGTCATTCACTTAACAAATGTGGCAAGAAAAGTCATAAAATGGGGCAAAAGTCACTTAACAAATTTCTCACTTAACAATATAAATTTTTGGCTCAATTGTGGTCATAAATTGAGGACTCCTTGTATTGGCAAAGTAGAGTTGGAATGACCGAAATGTACCTTGGCCAGAATTTGAAAGGCCTCCAGGTGAAACAGGGAAAAAACCCCATACAAATGAAGTTTTTTAAAAATGAAAGGAAAATAAATTTTAAACCCCCTAAATATTTGCTTTATTTTAAAATGAGATGAAGGATTGTGGTCACAACTATTAAGCAGACTGGAAAGAAAGAATAACTACAGCACAATTCAGGAGTGTATTAAAGATGTAAACATAATGCAAACTAAAAACTTGGTGCAAAATTATTTATAGTATTTTATATTCAACTGATAATCACAAAAATATCAACATAAAGGACAAAATACATCTGAGGAGGTTTTCTTCTTGTAACTTAATCTCAGATATTCTACTAATGCTGCTATATCCTGAAAACAGTTTTAGAAAATCATTGGATTTATGACTGCTGAGTATATTGTTTGATACACATTATAAAACACTGGACACTTGGCATAAGATTAAAGCAATACTGTGCAGAAATATTGATCAGAGTAAGCAGTTTTCTTCACTGTCTCCTAAGTGTGACACAAACATACTTCTTTTTTTCCCCCCAGACCACAGTGAAGATAGTTTAAAGTTGTCTTCATCTGTTCTTATTCTGTCTCCTATTTCACATATTTCCTTGCTTCTAGTCCCAATTCAGTGGTCCTGAAATTCTTGAGCAGCCGTTTCCTGAAAGATCACGAATGTGGAATCTGTAGCATGAAGAAGTCAGACCATCTAATCTTGGTAAAATAGATTAACTGAGAGGAATTTCATAAGCGGTTTGTGAAGTGGGCAGGAAACATTCACTCGCTAAGAAGAAAAATAACAATCAAAATTATATTGGACTAGCAGGAACATTTTCAACAAGTCCAAGAATTATTTTGATATGATACAAACATTTTGGATTATGGTTTCTAGCTTTATAAGAAAATATGAAATTCTGCAGATTGTACATCTCTGTGAAAATGGCACTTCGGAGGGTTTGGGGAATAACAAACACAATTCCTTCATAATTATTTTACACAAAAATAAAACATTTCAACAAAAGCAATTGACAAATATTGTGGTTCAGAGGCAGCTTTACTTGGTGTGTGCTCATAATTAAATGTGCTTACTTTGCACTGTGTATTCTCAATAGAGTTGTTTACCTGCTATTAAGCAGCTGTTATGTTTGATATCTTAAAGCTGGCTTTATCGAAAAATTGTCAGTTGTTTCAGAGTTAGGCAATGTACAGCTGTACTACTGAAAAATGTATAGAATTATGGGTTGTTCATAATTTAATCAGTTGCTCATAGTTTGCTATG
Source organism: Tropidonophis doriae (assembly GCA_026931265.2). NCBI lineage: Eukaryota > Metazoa > Chordata > Lepidosauria > Squamata > Natricidae > Tropidonophis > Tropidonophis doriae. The sequence goes on along the minus strand of JAPKID020002603.1, from coordinate 1,125 downwards.
CAGATGGGCATTGTAATTCTGCCTACATGTGCTGCCACTTCACAATTCAGAATACTATGAAAAAGCCCTCTGCGTGTTTAGCAGTTTAAACCAGAATAGTTAACTCTGTTCCTGCTTATTTTCTTCCATTCCATAATCAAAATAATATAATCCACAAGAGAAGATATGTTCCTAAGTCATTTCCAGTCATGGCAACCTCCAGATAGGTAAATTCCAACTCCCAGAATTCTGACTAATGGCATGCTGACTGGTTGAAGCCCATTTTTAGAATTTATCAATTTTAGGAAACTGTGATGTAACCTACACTAAAATACATATTCCTGTTTACTTCTAGCTGTTGCCCTCTAGATAGGTTTGAGTGATATAATGATTGTGGGAATTGTCATCTAAACCCATCTGTACAAAAATATATTCTCTGGGTTTTTTTTGCATATCTATAAATTATGCGTCTTTATATTTCTTTATATTGTTCATATAGTTAAACTTAAACCTCATCCATACAGTAGATGTTTTGTTGCTCCAGAAAATCTTGACTCATCACTGGGGATGACAATAAAGGTAGTCCTCAACTTATGACCACAACTAAGCCTCAAATGTATGTTGTTAAGTGAGAAATTTGCTTAGTGAGTTTTGCCCCATTTTATGACTTTTCTCATCACATTTGTTAATTGAATCACTGCAGCTGTTTAATTAGTAACACTGTTTTTAAGTGAATCTGGTATCCTTATTGACGTTGCTTGTCAGAAGGTTGCAAAAGGCGATCACGTGACCCAAAGACACTGCAACCATCATAAATGTGAGTAAGTTGTCAAACCTCCCAATGTAAATTATGTGACCATGGGGATACTACAATGATCATAAGTGTGAAAATGGGTCATAAGTCATTTTTTTCAATGATGTTGTAACTTCAGTCACCAAATGAACTGCTGTATGTTGAGGATTACCCATATGCTATATAAACAAGTCAAAATAACTACTAAGCAGTTATAATATATACCCAGGTGTTTGCTAAACCTATTTTTTTTAATCAACTAAACAATTTAATCATGTGTCAGCTCTGAAGTAAACCTGGCTGAAGCCATCTTGTGCTGCCTCATGGTTGCCATGAAGCCCGAGAGAGGGAAG
>JAPKID020002602.1:0-13146 GCA_026931265.2 Tropidonophis doriae | reverse complement strand
ATTGTTCCTCTCCTGCTCTACAGCATCTGCCTGCCTGCCTGTCGAGCTAGCTAACTTCGATTTCCCCCAAAAGGCAAACGCTGGGAAACTTCCCTTTCCACAGTGACAGTCCTGTTTTCCGTAGCACCGTAAAAAAAGGAGGAGGGAAGGGAAGAGCAGCAGCAAGCTGAATTGCAAGGAAAGAAAAGCGGGGAAAAAAAACCACAAGGCGAACAGGTGGCGCCCTCGAGACGCGGTGAGCGCTGCCCGTCGTCGTCCCTACCAAAGTGGCTGGGGTGGTGGAGGAGGGAATAGGCGTCCCAAGCCAACGGGCCAAGAGGGCGCCAGGATAGGGGGCTGATGGCATGACGAGAGAGGCGGAGAAAGCGAGGGAATACCAGACAGAAGCAAGGCGCCTCCCTTCGACGGCGCCCAGCCGCCGCAGCACCACCACACGACGCCCCCCACCCCCTACCGGTTCGCTCCCTCTCACCTAGCAAAAGCAGCCTGTGCGTCTGCTTGTACTCCCGCTTCTCGGCTTTGAGGCGCTTGTCGATGCTTTGGCTGCGCTTCCGATCCGCTTTTTCCTGGATTTTGCTGCCTTCCTTCTTGGCGGCTTGCAGTTCCGCCGCGTCCCCGCCTGCGGGATAGGTAGAGATGGGCAGGGGGTCTCCTCCCCCGGAGCGGAGGCTATAGCACATCCCCATGCTGCCGAGAAGGGCGAGCGTGTAGAAAGGCACGCTTGGCTTTTCTTACACGTGTTTGTTATTCGCTCCGCACGTGCCTGGCGGACTTGGGGAGTCTCTGCCGGTTCTCCCTTGGGCGGCTTTCAAAGTGGCGGCCCCCGAGAACCTCCATAGACTTTCAGAGCGGTGGAAACTTTTCCTCTGAACTCAGCGACGTGTTGGTGCTCAGGTCCTCTTTGGCTCCTATTTCCCCCTTTTTCAAATTAGTCTCCCTCTTTTGCTTTATGTATGCATGTGTGTTTCTGTCTATTTCTCTCTTTTAGTCTTTGTGTGCGTGTGTGTTTTGTATTTGTGTATTTGGGTGTGTGCGAAACACGTGACTGAGCCGAATTTACCGTATTCTCCAGAAATCCAAGAGCGAAAAACTACTTCCTCCAGCGACGCTGCCTTTGCTTCCTCCTTTATGTTTATTTACATGTTTAAGTGCTGCTGCTTCGTACTTTCCCGTCTTTTTCTTTCCGATCTACTCCAAAGACTTCGCTGTTGCATTTTGGAAAGGGACAAGACAGCGCGCGACAATCTTAAAGTATAACTTGGGATGAGAGACTTGTTGAAAGAAATATATGCACATGGTTGGGAACCAACCAGTCTGGCTTAAGAACCCGGTTATATTTTTTATTTCAATAAGACAATCATCGTTAATTTTCCAAGTAAAACATTTTACCTAATGTATACCAAATACGGTGAAGAAAAGTTTCATTGTTCCTCCAGCCATAAATAGCAATACGGCTTCACAGTGCTTTACACCCCTCTCTAAGTGGTGTACAGAGTCAGCATGTTGTCCCCGACAATCTGGGTCTTAAATGATACATACCTCTATAATAATAGTCTATACTAAAAATTGTCTTTATGCCCTTTAAAATTTGTCTTTAAAAGACCATTCCTCTGATCTTTGAGGGTATCAATGGATCGAAGATTTTAATATTGTTTTAGAAAGATTTCTAAAGAATCTTTCCTTAAATTCCAGACAATTGGAAAAGAAGTTTTTTAATGAAATAATTTTTTGGCCCAACCCAACAACTTATTTTTTGTTAATATAAGCAGTTAAAACAAAGTTTGTAGAGAAACGCTTATTGCATTGAAATTCACACTTAGAATTTTATCAGAATACTTAACGATTTTATTGCTGCCTGTACACCGCCTGAGTCCCGGAAGGGAGAAGGGCGGTATAGAAATAAATAAAATAAAATAAAATAAAATATAAGAATGAGCAGTGCACAAAGCCTTAATTCTTGTTGACTTCAGTTATGTAGTTTTCTATTATCTTAATTCTTGTTGACTTCAGTTATGTAGTATTCATGGAGAAATTGTATGCAATTGCCTCTCTTCAGGAAATCTTTTTTGATTACAGGGTCTATCCAACACATCTGGGATTCCTCCATCCATGTAGCTCACATGTTTACCTTCTGCAGTCTGCCCTGAGCACATATTTTGCTCTTCATCTACACTTTCTTCATAGTGAGACAGCTAACATCAAGGTGATGCTTCCTCAGGAAGGATAGAATAGTAAACAAAAGAGTGTCCCATCTACTGTTCTCTATAAAGGAAGGTGCTTCATCTCATGCACCTTACTATCTTTTTGTCAGCACCTTTATTTTCTGTTCCATTTTAAAATGATACCTTTCCATCTATAGCAATTGCATCCTGAGTGCTTACTTCTCAATCTGACAAGTTTCCATTATCAAAAATGCTTTCTACCAAAACTTTGCTGCCAAGGCAGATATTTCCATGTTAACCATCTTCCTGACAAGACACAGAGTACTCTTTGGAGCCGTCTTGTGTGATAAGAGAAAATGAGATTGACTCTAGTAAATATAATGAATAATTTCAAATCAGGTCATTGAAGAATTCTGGGAATTAGATGATCTAATGGGTTCCATTGGTTAAATAGACTGGAAATATAAATAATAAGACAGATGAATAGCTTGCTGGAAATGAGATCTGGTGAAATGAGATGAAAGGCTTTTTAGGGCTATGCACCACCTTTGAAAGAGGTGCAACTGTGCAAGCAGACAAAATCGCTTGAAGAATATTTCAACTGCTGTATCTTTTGCAAATTTGGCTACCACTAAAACTGCTGCCTTCATTTTAGGAAAAATGAATAGGTTTGGCAGAACTGAAGCAAGTAACATGATAAGATGGCTAGGTGGAATCAAAGAGATTACAAGGAATGTCCTTGAAAGAACCAAAGAGCCTTACCAGTGGCAAGTTGGCATGGTGTGCATTTTGTAAGGCTCAGCTTTAGACAGTGGTATCTAACAAATCCATCTAGCCAAGTGGAGCTAGCTGGGGAATTCTGGGAGTTGAAATTCATATATTTTACATTTCCCAAAGTTAAGAAACATCGATCTTGCCTCGGTGTTTAGCCCGTATTTATCTACCATGCAGCTTGTTTGAAAGACCTCTTTCTGGGGACTTTTCTGCTTACTGTGGGAATTAATGTCTAAGATACAGCCTTATTTACTGTGTAGGTATTATCTACTGTGTAGGTATTATTTTGGATTTTTTTTCCAGGAAGAATTTTAAGAAGCTTAAATTCCTCTTAAAAAGCTTGTGATTTCCTTTTTAGTCAACCACAATTGTGAGTTGTTGTTGTTGTTTTAATGGGAGGATCTGAGACAAATCAATCTTTTCAGATGAAGGTTCTTGTCTAAGCCATCCATGAAGCTTGCACTGCCCTGTCCAGATGATAAATTGTTCAGAATTGCATTTACTTTGCAGTTTACTTTGTAGTACCAATGCTGTGGCTATTAACTGCTCCTTCTATTTTACCGTGCAGGTTAATTGCCGCTACAACTATTCAGCATGGAAGCTTTTATCCTATTTTATTTTATTTAATGTTATGTATTGTGTTCTCTGCATTAGCTGGAAGAATATGTCGGAGAAACTTACTGCGTGGTTATATTTTATTTATTCGTAAAATCACTTTTAAAGTGACAGATAGAGCCTTCAAAATGGGGTTGGAGCAGAGAGCAAGCCTCCATTATTGAGCAAATGATAGATATGGCCTTGGAGGTCAGGCAGGCCAAGAAAGGGCAATCAAAATGTCTTGTTTCTTTTTTGGGCCTTTGGTAGCCATACCAGAAACTTGCGGAGTCTTTACAGAATGTCACATCAGTTATGGGGAAAAATCTGACTATCCAGAATCTGACTTGAGAGAATGATACCTTGCCAATTGGTATCCAGTTTTGGTATGGCAACAACCCAGAGTTGGTTTTTGCTTTTCAGGCTCTCCATTCAGCAATCTGCAAGTTCCACAGCCAATAGCTAAAGCTGAACTTTTTATACAGCATTTGGATTCTGTTGGTGTTTATTGTAATACTTGGAAGTATTGAGGTCAGAGGAGGAAGTGTTTTTATCTCCATGATTACCCTGGAAATCTATAGTTTCCTTTCAGTTTTTAATTGTGAGCCACCCAATGTTGCTGTGGTATCAGGCAATCTCAAAATTGAAATAAATATAAAAATCTGCTACCAACTATAAATATTACTATATTTGTGCATCTTACATTTCTACACTTCTTTTCCTATCTTTTTTAAACATTCTATCAAATTGTATCAGTTACCGTATTTTTCAGAGTATAAGATGCACTGGAATATAAGACTCATCAACATTTTGAAGAGGCAAATTAAAAAAAAAAGTTTTTGTACTCTGCGGACCTCCCCAAAATGGCCCGGTTTTTTTGTTTAAAAAAGGGCTTGCTTAGCCTTTAGGGGGCTTATAGAATGCACCTGGGGGCTGGGGGGACAAAAATCTGCTTGTTTGTTGCTCATTTTTTGCCCTCCCCAGCCCCCAGGAGCACTCTGAAAGCCTTCTAAAGGCTATGCACTGCCATTTTTTGCAAAGGGGACAGGGTTTCAGGAAGCCAAAAATGGTATGTTCAGTGTACAAGTTGCATCCAGATTTTCAGTCTCTTTTTTGAGATAAAAAAGAGTCTTTTTGCATCTTATACTCCGAAAAATATGGGTAATTTATTTGTTCTGGTTTCCTAAATCCATTTTTGCGAATGCTGAAATAATTCATTTTCATTTGGTCTTGAATACATTCTTTGCGATTTCATACTTTGCTGTATATATGTGATATACGATATCATATATTTGCTGCAAATCATTTAGGTTCTCTGCCAATTAATACATCTCTGACATGACCTCAAGCTTTCCTTATATATTTGTTTAAAATATATTAATATATTAAACAATCAACGATCTAATCTTTGTCTTATTTCCATTCAGATATCCTTTCCCCCATTGTATATTGCCCTTTTTGCATTCAACACAACTTAATCTTTGTACAAAACTTTTTATAATTTAACCCTTTTCATTTTATCAAATGCTTTCTTTTGTAACATGTACATTTCTTCAATTGATAAACTTTCTTTCTAATATGTATTTCTCTATGATTTCAGAAAACTAAAAATTTGATGTGCACCAGTCTTTCTAAATTTTACTAATGCTACCTTACATATCCTTTCAGTTATAATTCTGACAAATGAGATACATTTTAACTAATTCCTTTAAAAAAAAAAACATTTTCACAGTATTTCTGACATCAATTTTCTCTTAAATTATGGTTAGATCAAAAGATCTCAATGTGAGCTGCTATGATAAGTTTGCCAAACATTTTTCTAATAAATTGCTGCCTGGAAACCTGAGAATAAGATTGTTTCTAAACTGTGGCAAATAGATCAATTACCAAAGAAAATCCAGTGTATAGTATAGTTTTTATTGTCATTGTACAAAATAAATACAACAAAATTGGTTGTTTCATATATTCAGTAAATACTTAATTCAAATTCATTTTGCTTAAATCATATGTTCAGTAATATTGATGTTAACGGAATCTTTTTATAGGGTTCAAAATAAATATTTTATTTAGAGTTTTTGTAAGAATGACTTAAACCTAGGAGTCTCAGTTTATGACTCGGGATATGAATAAATGTGATTTGGAATTGGATGTTCTTAATTGTATTAAGATTAGACAGGTAAATGAGATTTTTAATATCTAAAGGTATTTCATACTTAAATTTTAGTAAAGGAAGAAAGTATAAAACACAGTATGTAACTACTGAAATAATTCCACAACTATTTGGTGCTACTGTAGTGGATTACTTGAATATGAAAAGAAACCAAATAAAGAGAACTTGGGAAAAGGAATTAGATCAATAATGATCCAACAGCCAGGTTTCTGAGTACTTGTTTGACAGCAAAGAAGAAATAGGATTAAAGTGCAGAGTCAGAGAAAGGGAGCCAAATGGATCAATATTTCCCATTTTATATAACATGAAGATTAATGGAGAGTCACCCATTTTCATTTTACATTTTGTAAAAAATTAATACAGAGTAATTGATCAGTAAACAGGCTATTTGGAGTGAAGTTTTAAAAGGTGTAGGAAATACATATTTACAATGAAATGTACAGTGGAAAGAGGTTGGGTCGTCTGAAGTTATTTATTCTAGCCAAGTTCATAAGACAAGCCATTCATTCTATACACTGCTTTTGTTGATATCTCCTGATCTGCAACTTTATGCTAAACAAACCAAATAATGGAAAATTGTTTAATCTGTGGATTAATTTTCAAAATAGGACTACCACTATTCTTAATAGCAGGTAAGACATTTCCATTTATGTTGTGTTAAGGTCATAGGGAAAATAAATTTGTGCATATTAGCGTGGAGTTAGGAAAAATAATGAAACAGCTTCACTTTCCAATACATAGAACAGATTTTCTTGTTTATTTTATGCTAATGCACAGGTTTACATTTGTTCTGTAAAAATCAACAAAACTGCCTTGAGTCATGCTAGATTCTACAAATTATGTTTCTTGATTTAATATGAAACTAGTTATGATTGACGTGTTTTGAAATTATTTCTTACAATTTTATTATTTCATATTTATTAAAATGAATATAGATCAAGGACATAAAAGACTGGCTTCTAATAGTTTCAAGATTCTTTTAGCATAACTGAAACTGAAGAATTCAATTTTATTGAAAGTATTAAATATTCTACAATATGTAGATGAAATAGAGAAAATGATTGAAAAAGGGAATTAGACCTAATCATACCAGAATGGATAAGAATTGTTTACTTGCTTAGGCTTAACATTATTTATTTATATAAAAATATACTATCTATCATATAAAGCAACCCCAGGAGTGATTTTGAAGGCACGTTATATTAACTGCAATATAAAATAGAAAGGAAATATAGCATGCACCAAGCAAAGCAGATATCTCATGAACCATGCTCTGTAGCCATGAAAAATTTAGTACCGGTATCAGTGAAAGAAAAAAACAAAATTGATGGTGTTATTGGAATGCTTGCCCCAAAGGAACAGCTGGCTGGGAATTCTATGTATTTTTTCAGTTTTAAAATTTACAAACTTTTCTATATTTTCATTAAAACGTAAAATTGCTGTCTTGTTTTAATAAGAAGAAACAGGTACAAAACGTTTCTCGAATCAGGAAATTCATTTAAAGAAGGTGGATACAGCTTTTAGTTGAGTTTATTGGGCTAAAGTAGTAAGTGTAAACTAATCTGGTTAATGCTAGTTGGGAATTGTGAGGCTTAAAGCTTAAACCTTCCTAGAAAGGACAATGGCAAATCACTTCTTTATTCTTATCAAGAAATCTACATGGTGTGCAATCATCAGAATCAACCTCATTGAAGAAAATTTTATGTTTTATAACCAAATTGTCAGGCTTTCAAGATTGCTAGAAAATAGTGATTTGCCTGAGTGCAATTGCATGCAAGTTTAATTTGTGAGGAAGTCAAATTCAGTGGAATATCCCATCTTTTTATGCAAAAAGGAAAAAAAATGCAGTCAGCATTTAAAGGTACAACGGGCTTAGTCACAAGTATAGGATTAAAGCAAAAAGTTTAGAAGAACTACAGCATGGTGAAAAGCCATGTTTTAAATGAAAAATCTCTCACAACACAGGTAGATAAACTATGGGTGTATATGTGTGTTAAAGAACACGTGGTATGTTGAGAGTCACACTAAATAGTGAGCAATATAAAAAGGAAGTTGGAAAGGATTATGGCAGAAACAAAAGAAAGGCATAAATTAAAATTTAATTAAAATCATGAATAAATAAAATAATTAATCTTCAGAAGTGGAAGATGTGTTTGTAGGCATTATTAGACAAGGTACACTTTCATGTATATTTTGTATAACTTAAATTTTAATTACTATATATGTAAAATCAATATATTTTACACTGAATATACACTTTTTAAAACTTTCCTACTATTGTTAGATAACCAGAGATTGTTTCAGAGACATTTATCACTGAATTGGCTATGTCAGCAGAGAGAAATCTGGGTGAAATCATTTGCATTTCAGAGAAAATGAACAGTTAGCTAATAATGTAAAGTATTTTGGAACAATCAAACACATGCTAAAAAGACAAATATTCAATGATGCATTTTATCACTGTATTCACTAAGTGATAAATTATTAGTGTCATAGTAAAATTACACAAATTTAGAATAATATTTGGCTATATTCACAGCTGTAGGTTTCAGATACAATGGGCTATCTGTCGTCTACCTCATCTTCCTGTTAATTCTCCCTCTGTGTTCCAGACCAAATGATATTACAATGCAAGGTAGGCAAACATCCACCAAATCCTTTGTTTTTTGATGACCTCCAGGTAGGTATGGATTACAAACTCCATGTTTTACAGTTAATATTGACAAAGCCAAATGTCTACAGAATTCCGGGAATAATAGCCTCAACCCACTGAGGGCACCATGTTGACTATAGCATGTTGAACTACCCCTCAGGTTAATTATAGTGTATAATTTATTAAACTAGTAGTTCTCTAGTTCTTTAACCACTAGACCAGTGGTTCTCAACCTGGGAGTCGCAACCCCTTTGGGAGGTCGAATTACCCTTTCCCAGGGGTCGCCTAAGCTGATTGGAAAACATTTATGTTCGATGGTCTTAGGAACCAAGACACCAATTTTATGGTTGGGGGTCACCACAACATGAGGAACTGTATTAAAGGGTAGTGGCATTGGGAAGGTTGAGAACCACTGCACTAGACTAAATTATACCATATATAATTTAGTCAATTTTGCCTAGTAGTAGAAACAGGAATGCTGTGAGTTCTAGCCTCACCTTAGCCATGAAAGCCAGCTGGGTGACTTTGGGCCAGTCACTTTCTCTTAGCCCAACCCACCTGACAAGAACTAGAGGAGGAAGGAATTTAATATTCATTGTCTTGAGTTATTTATCAAAATAATAAAGACAGTATGGAAATAAATAAAAGATTGAATAAAGTGAAATAAACTAACTAGACTCTGCATCTTTTATGGTCTCTGATCTGCACTTTTGCTCTTGCCTCAGAACATTTCCCACACAACCTTCTAAATAACAATATTCTTTGGATCATATGTAAGAACCACAGCACTATTTCAACCCTGGTCTGAAAATCTGTGACTAATTTCATTTATCTAGGTACACTTGACTTTAATTGGCTAGCTATCCCTTTATGATTAATTCCATTGTGGAAAGCAGATATTTATTCTCTCATAAATAGTAGCATCATGATTTAGAAAGCAACTTTTTAAATTTTAACATTTTGCTCCTTTGTTGCATTTTCAAAAAAAAATGGGATTGTGTGATAGAAATGTTTTAATAATGTTTATGTTTATGTTTTTCAGGGTGCATCGGGTACTTGCTTAGAACCATCAGCTATACCAGCTTCATTTTCCTTACGTTACAAGTGTCTTTTCAAATTGCTTTCTACTACTTACCACCTAATGGTACAGATCAGTTCAAAATTTAATGGCAATAATTTATTCTAGGGGTAAAAAAACATTACAACTAGAGATCAGATTTGGAATAACTTCTCAGTGATATTTTTGCCCAAAATAATTAACTGGCTACATAACCAGGAGTTTGTGTTCTTTCAAAACATTGATTAGAGCTGGCGAAAATATTTGTAAAACGAAAACTCAAATAAAAGATTAAAAAAATAATTCTAACTAATGTAGAGTAAGAAACAGAAAAGAAAAAAGTCAAAGAAAAAGTTTAAAATTCCAGAAAAGAAAGAAAAAGAAAAGAAAAAGAAAAAAGATACAAAGAAGTAGATTCCTAACTTCTTTACAGCTATCTTAGTAGAATTCTGGGTGGCCATTTTAAATTTCTCAAGTTTTAAACATTACCTCAGAACGGTTTGTTCTGAGATTGTTTGAAATTTGAGAAATTCAAAATGGCTTCTACATTATTGCTGAATGGTATAGAAAAAAGAAATGCTATAGAAAAGGAAACAGGGTATAAAGTATATTTCAGTATGCAAAGACTTGGTATATTGTATATGTGGTTTAGTAAGCTATAGTGTTACGTTCTTTGAAGAAAGGGTAGTGTATGTACTTATAGTTACAAAATAACTGTCTAATTTCATGTAAATTTATCTTTAAACCTGAATTACTTGGAAATTAGATTTTTTTTTCTTTTCTGGAATCTTGTAAAAATGTTTCTATTAGATTTTTTTTTCTTTTCTGGAATCTTGTAAAAATGTTATATTAGATTTTTTTTTCTTTTCTGGAATCTTGTAAAAATGTTATAAAATGCTCAAGTTAGTTTGTTCAAAAGCAGGCACAAATATTTTTAAAAGTGTCATTTGGGGCTAAAAATATTTTCTGGTTTTGGTGATATGAGGCCATTCGAAATTTATCAGAAATAGTTTATTAGAAATATTTGTCATCACTCATGGTTATATAAATTGATTTTAATTTGAATTAGAATTAGAATTGTTTTTACATTTATTTTGCACTTATTTCCTTGCCAATTTCAAAATTCTAAGACATTCATAAGAAGGACTGCAAATGTTTCATTTTAAAAGTTTTTGCCAATAACACAGTCTATGTGTTAGACACCCCCCACACACACATACAAACACACGCTAGTTCTACCAAGATATACATTTTTTAGTATAAACAATACATTAAAATATTGAGCAATGGAATATAACGGCTGTTTCCAAACCAATGATTTTTCTTTTCACAGTTTTTTTTTGGGAAGAAGTCCTGTCACATTTTGGTATTGTACGGTAAGATTTTAATTCAATTGCCTGACTTTATTGTTGGGGTGGGAGAAGGTAGGTGTATCCACAGGGCATAGTTGAAAAAAGTCAAAATAGCAGCCATCATAGTACAACTGAAACTCTACCTATTTTTATATGTGTGCCACAGAGCTTTCCTTGCACTATCCGGGGCAATAACTGGAGACTTTGAAAACATATTTTATTATTTCTATATATTTATAAATAATTTAATATTTTGATAAATATAGATAAATACCAGTAATGGCAGACAAGCCTTCTTGTCTCATTGCTAACCAGTTTCCAAAGTTTCTAGAAAGTTACAAGGGAAACTCAATGCTGCTGTTTTTATGACAGCCAGAGTTGATGGATCCGGCGGTTTGTTCCTCGTTGGGAAAACTTATCTAAAGGTATGCTGCATCTGCTTCCATTTTGAGTCACTGGCATTTTTGACACACCAATTGCTTTTCACTCTCTGGCATAGTTTGTGACTTTCCTGGACAAGGACCCTTAGCCTATGCATTGGGGTCTGTTTGTAGCAGCTTCACTGGTGCAGGCTGTGTTTTAGTGACCTATCTTAGGTTATTCCATCTTCATTATGGAAAGCTCTAAAGGACACGTCCACTTTGCACCACTCTGGGATTGGCTCCAACCTTAATTGATCTCATGATGCTGTCTGTTTTGGAGAAAATGAATCAATACATTAATGACTCTTCTCCGGTATTTTGTGGGTAGTATTTTCCTTTGAATCTCTTGATTGCAGATCTGTTGGGCAGTCTATTGTCCTCATAATAGGAACTCTCGCCTCACCACATATCTTGGCTCCCAGGTCCAAGCCAAGTATTCCTCTCTGTATCCTTTCTCCATCAGAGATTCAACAACCTGTTCCTTACCAGAAAATGTCCCCCTTTCCCCAATCCAGCTATCAGAGCAATTTGCAATAATGGCCACAACTTTGGAGATATGTACCCAGTTGCAAATACAAGTATTGAAAAGAAAGGAAGGGAAGATATGTGCTCACATTTTTATTTTCTTTGTGTATAGCATGAATGTAGAGGGGATTTTTGTTATATGGTAGATGGGGCACGAAATTAATTCTGTGGTGTTCTTTGCACTTCCCTTTTGGAAACCGAAGGATCAGAAATTAGAAAAACCAACAGAAATTAAACGGATGCTTGTAAACTGTGCTGTGAATGTTTGGGAGGATAAAACATCAGTGGCATGCTCTTATTTATTTATTTTATTTTTATTTTATTAGTCTTATATCCCGCCCTTCTCCTGGAAAGGACCCAGGAGTATTTCTTAAACCCATTATCATTTGGTATCCTCCAGTATGGTGAATTCGCCTGTCAGTAGTGCAAACACCATTTTATTATAACTCTGCCTACTAGATTTGGTTTTCAAATTTTCAGCAGACTTGTAGATGGCAGCAAATAATTTGTTTTCTGTATCTCTCTCCTGCCATCCAATGGTTATCAGATTTCTGTATTGATAGCCTTAATCATGGAAAATAAAGTTTAAAATGTATTGGATAACCTTAATTATTGGGATTAAAGTTTAATACATAATAATTCACCTGGCTGAAAAAGATTTATCTATGCGGTGCAGGTTAAGAGGGTAAATGAATACAGAAATGACAACTTCAACTGTGATACAAAGTAAGCAGATGGTGCATATATCTCTCTTCTCAGTGAATAACCTGGACTTAAATCCCACTGATATGAGTAGAATTTATTTCCAGGCATGTGGATTTGAAATGCAATTGGAGGTTGTTAGATACTCTCCAGCTTTTTGAGCTCCAGGGATTAAGGAAAAGCTTATTGCTTTGCCTAAATCAGAATCCGATCCATTGTAAATGGAGCAAAAAAAATGTACTAAACTAGGCTGAACATCTTAGCTTTATAAAATACTAACACTCCATGTGCTCTGTAGGTTTAGCAGGCTTGATGCTGGAAACATCATACATCTTTTGGCTCCTGACATTGGAATGTTTCTTTTTGGTCTGACTGTCATGCTGCTTGGCCATAAGACAATGAAACTCAACAACTGGGAAAGTGAGCCTCCATCTAGAGATCAAGATCAGTTTTCTTCGGATGAGGAAGAAGATATGAAAGAGACGGTAAAGATGCTGCATGTGTTGCATTTCTTGATGTAACAGAAACAGTGAAGATTAGAAAAGGAAAAGAGAGGGTCTTCCTGTATTCTTTATAACAGAAGCACATAGTGGCTTAATTTTCATAATATTTTTTTTTAATTGAAAAAGTTTTACAAAAACACAATTTCCGCCCCCCGATTTTCCCCCTCCTTCTCCTCCCCTCTTACGTACATTGTATTACACATTCAACAACTGTACTGCCCCCTCCATTTCC
>JAPKID020002601.1:0-10879 GCA_026931265.2 Tropidonophis doriae | reverse complement strand
ATTTCTGCATATTGCAGACAGAAACATCAAAACACATGTGACTACATCTCATTTTAATTTTGACAAATCTGACTTACAAACGTATAAAACTGTCATAGAACAGGGAATCTAGCCCACTTGGGACTGCTTGAGATGCTTGATGGTGACTGGGCCTGCAGATATGTAAACACACATACTTTTGTTTATGCATATACACACAGATATTTGTTCCCTGAAACATCATGGAGAAGTAATAGTGAAAAAATAGGATCTGTATAAAAGCCAATAATTTTCAGTACACAAGGGAAAACACAGGTGTATAGTTTTCTTTAATTGTTTAATAGCTAATGATTTATTGGACATTATTAATTACTAAATAAACATAAGGAAACTAAATGTAGTACAATTAATATAGCATAGGAGGTGTTGCATAGTAATGATCATTTGTCATAATTAATGCAATAAGTAATGCTTGGGGCAGATATTTTAAAATGTAATATAAATACTAAATGCAACAATCTTTTTCTGTTTTTTGTATTCTCAAAATCAATACAGGGGAACAATTTAACTTGAAAGTAAATTGGCAATTGTCTACTGAAACAAAAGCACCCTATGAATTGTCTGCAAGTAGAACCAAAAGGACACGATCCATTAAACAAAAAAAATCTTACCATGCTACACAATTAGTGAAGTTTTAGCAAACGCGACTGAAAGCAGTGGTGCCAGGAAGAGTTACTTGAAACTATCAGAGGTACTTTGAAGGGTATACAACATGTCAAACGATTAGGCAACAGCTGAATGATGCCATGAACAGAAAACAAGAGGTCACTCTAGAAGTGTATTTCCATTTAAGAAAGGCACTTTTTGATTCAAGCTGTATCTATTTTTTACTACTTAAAAATAGTTCAAAACATGGGCTGCAACTAAAAGTTACAATGGAGTCTCATGGAGATGTTAGTTGCTTAATCTGTATGATTACAACTGGATGTAATTAATGTCGTTTATTTATTTCATAGCATTTATATAGATGCTCATCTTAAACAAGTACTGGTAGCTCTAAATGGCCAACAACTAATACACAAAATATGATCAAACACCTACGAACAAACAATACAATTAAAAATAACCAAAGCACTGCCTAACCCATAATATTAACACATATATTGGTTTCCACTAACATTTTGGGTCTAATGTCTAGAGGAAAGCCAAATTTTCACAGCCTTCCAGATCTTCCATATAATACAGGTACTAAATAGATTTCAAACATAATTGCTTACAATAATAAATCAATTTATAAATGAAAATGATATAAAATAGATAAAATAGCCTAGCACATACAGAGAAAAAAAAAGAATATTTCTTTTTTCTGTAAATTATGCTCTGGGTGCCATGGTCTCTTATGGCTGGCGGTTATCCACAAATGTGCCTTCTTACTGGCATTCTCCTCTATCTAATAAAGCACGTCTGGTACCTACTTTATTGTCTTTTTAACTCCAAGCAAAGTTTTTATTATTTCAGGATTTTTAATATTAACTTTCTATTTATGCTTGAATAGAAACATTTAATTCAACTCATCTTGGCTGCCTAGTAATCATTTTAATTATCCATTTAATTGTTTGTATATTACACATTTGTATGCTTTTCTGAGTTTTATGTTATACTTATTTGCTTAAAATGTTAGATACTGGTTTTCAAAATATGTTATAAGCCACTCTGGAAAACTTTTTGTTTGGAAGAAAGGCCTATAAATTCTTAAATAAAGTAATTAAAAAGATGAAATTCTCAAGCAATGGGTAATTTCCTATGATCTAAAACAGGAAAGTTGAATTCTTAAATGCAAAGCTATATCTTTTCCACCGGCATTCTCAGAAATCTGCTTAGCTCTCCCATGTATTTCCACTCTAAATGTAAAGCTATCAGATATCTATTATTCTGAAATGTATTGCGTATTATTAAGGCACAATAATTCTACAAGCCTTTAAATATGTCCAATTCAGTAAGATCTGTACTGCTGATGTTTGGAGAAAAATATTGCTTGCTTACTGTAGAAATACTGAACGTGACGGCTTATTTCAAACAGCTTTCTTATGTATAGCAATAAAAATGACTAGCCAATCTAAGCTGATCTTCAAAAACTAAGCAGTCAGATTTGTTTAGCACTTAAAAGAAAATGATCCAGTAACAATCAGGGCTCAAAAACAACATTCCAATATGAAAAATTTGACAATCTCTATATTTTTGTTAATAAAAATGATGTAGCACCAAAGATACATTTTCAGTTCTGGTCAGAACTGAAGACGCTTCTTGGATGAGAAGCAAAATGTCTTCAAGGAAAAAACAAAGAAAATCCAGTTGCCTTTTGAAAAACCACCTTTTGGACAACCATGACCTGGATGACTGAGAATCCTAAACAGAAATGATGTGGGTATCTCTATGAATTAATCTGGAGCTGAGCCTTACTGGATTGGAGATTTTATTTTAAAAAATCCTAATGACTGATATAAAAACGATAAAGAATAAATCTTGCAAGAAACAATGCATGCTACCAAACTTGTTTATTAAATTACATCTTAGTAGTTAAATATACATAAAGGGTTAAACATTTTAAAGTGTCAAGATTGTCTCCCCCTTTTCTTGTTTTAAAGTGATTCTCTGATTACTACCCAGGATTTACAATGCTAACAATATGCAAATGTTCTTTTATATAATGTGATTTGCATATATGTTAAATAAAATTTGAAACTGCCTCTAAAACTCCTTTAATCTTTTTTAATTAGCAAAATAAGCAATTTAAAAATAGCAACAACAATTTGTTAATAAAAACTCTGATACGTTAGATGCCTTGATAATTCTGAGCCATTTTACAAGACCTTTGGGTCAGTTTAATGCAAATTAGGCTTGAGTCACCCAGAGTCTTATTAATCCAGCCCAACTTCCTGGTTTGCAAAACTGCACATTCAACATAAAAGTGGCTTAATTTTAGGAGCAAAATAAAGCATATTTATTTGCAGAGTAGACCACTGAGACTCTCTTTATTTCAAGGGGTCATCGTGTCGAAACATAATGTAAGGACACAGTTATCACACACATATAGAGTGAATAATTGCATATGTACTTCTTTATTTAAACATTCATAGGATGCCTAGAGTTTTGAAACTTCTCCTTGTATAATTACAATGTATTGCCATATATTGGAGCCAGTGTCAATTAGGGCCAATTACTCATGAAAATGTTTTCCCATTGCAGTTTTCACATATAGAAACGATCACTCCCCATTTTGACAGAGGAAATGGGAAATCGCTATGGGATGTCCTAGTTAAGATTTAAATTAACAAGAAACTTGTTACCGGGCATTATAAAAGATATGGAATAATAGGACATAACCTTGCAAAACCTTGGCATCCTCCCCACTACGACCTGTAAATTATCTGCAGAAATTACCTATTCTTGTGTGGCAGGATATTTTTCTCTCATTGGGGAGGGAGGGCAGAGAAGAGGAGGGGGCCTTTAAATATTTAATTAGTAGCATGATATGAAGACAACCATGCATGCCAGGTACTTCGATCCTCAGCCTATACTCCTCCTAATTATGCTCAGATTTACATCGGCCATTGCAAACCTCTGGCACTTCTAATTACTTATTCCTTAAAGACCCTTCCATAGAGAGGTATTTTTCATACTCACAGCTCTGGATTTCTCTAAATAGTTTTCTAGGCCATTAATTACTTTCTCAGGGTTTTATATTTAGCAGTCATTCAAATCTGGGATGGGGACTGGTAGTGTATTTTTGTAGTGGAAGAAACCCGTTTTCAAGGGTGTTTCTTCACACACCCTGCAGTGTCTTCACTATATTTATAAAACATTGCAGCCCAGTTCAATATGAAGCGCTATAGTTAAAATCATAACCTGGATAATTATGAGTATCTTTTTTTTTTTTGCTTTCCTTCTTGAACTGATTAAACAGAAATTTGAGATTTCTTTCCATCATACATATTTTAACTATCCATGTATGGCTTTAAATGTATTGATATCAAACTGGGGGTTAAAAATCAAAGTAATGCCCTTGGATTTGATCTGATGATTTCCTTACCACCCTTTTTTCTCCATGTACATGGACAGCTTAAAACATTGTGACAGAAGTGCTGTCTGTCCCGTAGGAAGGGCCTTTAATCATATCACATCCAGTGCTGTCATTTGTTATTTAAACAGAAGTTGGGAAGTTTGTGCTAGAAGCAGTGTGTGAGTGTTATTATTTTATTCTCTTGAGAGAACTCGGACATCATGAAAAGAATGATTATTTATCACCGACATAGCAGTATCTCACCCCAATAAGTGGAAAATTAACAAAATTGGTAATGGAAAATTTGTAGTGAAAAAAATTGTAAAACTTGCAGGAATACTCATTAAAAAATTCTTATATTTGAGAAAAAAACAACATCCATAGCCTTTGAAAAGAGAGTACAAGTTCCCATCCATATTTTGCTGGAATCAGCATGATTCATTCATAAGCTACAATCCATTTTCAGTAAAGAAAAAAAAATGACTCTCTCTCCCTCTTCAATCAAAAGCAAGTTTAGAAGTACAAGCGGCATAGGAGGCGATATACCAGATCACCACTCTAAGCTGGTATTTAATTAAGCTGAAAATGTTCATAATCTAATCCTTTTTCAAATTGCCTTCCTCCACAAGAGGGTCTGTGTTTGCACAATTAAAAAGGCTCACTTTAACCTGACCTAACTAATGTATTAGATGTAAATCCTTCCCTATTGAAACAAGTGCTGGGATGACAGCAGGAAAGGAATCATAAGAAAAGACGGAGTTCCTTTAGCATGCGTATAGCATTGATTGCATTCATGATAACGGAAGCCTGATCGTCCTTATTTAGTTTTATAGCATGTTACCTAGATTATTCTCTAATTCAGAATACTCTGAGGGGACTTTACACTGTGTCTCAGTTGCCAAAGGGGTGTGTGTGTGTAATCTAGGAACCCAGAAAGTAAGAGTTTTTGCATTTATAAGTAAAGGAATAACGGACTAACTAAGTTGATATATTTGACAGGAAGCAAACTTTCAGATCTGCAACCATCTTTTTAACCCCAAGTTCACACACCCCTTCCCTAAGAAGGTTAACATTTCTTCTGCAGGGTAAATGGTGGCTTGTTCAAAATTAAGAAAAAAAATGAACTGCATGACAAGTTATGGATCTTGGGGACAGAGTTTGATTTATTATAAAATAAAAGCTTTGCAAAGCTTTGCCTAGATTAAAGACATGTTCAACATGATTACCCTGTTTACTTAAAAAGCACAGTAAGAAAGCAGGTAATACAAGAGCTGAAGGGTTAAGTCTTAAGATAAGTTGCACTTACTAAGATGCTTTAACATCGGGAGCATGCTTTTGATTATGGTTGGATGAAACATAGCCCAACTCAATTTTCGCTGCTTGGACTATATGGAGTATAATGTTCACAATGCATTATAGTTCACAATGTTGTAAAATATCTGGGCATGTCTGTCAATCTGTCCGCCCTTCCATCTATCCACAGGTAGCTCTCCCTTAGCAATTATTCATTCAGTGACTGCTCAAAATTACTACAGCACTGGACAAAGGAATTTACGAATAATGCCTGAAGTTATGGTGGTTGCAGTGATCTCCTTTAGCCACATGATCATAATCTGTCTGCTTGGCACTTAAAACTGCTTGGCAGGCACCTGGTGATTATATCACCTGCAATCTTTCCTGCCGGCTTCCTCAAAACGTCAATGGGAAAGCCAGCATGGAATGTTGCAAGGTGCTGCTGCTTACTAAGAGTTGTTGTTTCTGGCCACTGCCTGAAAAATCCACCTTGAAATCAAAGAAGAATTTTCAGCCATGAAAGAGTTACATCACCAGAGTGAAGAGGCAGTGTGGTAAGGAGCACTCAGTGCCTCATGGTAGGGGGGAGACCCTGTAGGTCCAGCGCAGACTGTGTGTCTCCCAGCTTAGCTGCTGAAAATCTTGTTGATTTGCAGTTCCTAAGTGGAGCTATAGCACTTAGGTACAGTAAGGTATAACAAGGTACAAGTAAGGAGAATGGGGTACCTCAGAGGGATGGGGGAAGCTCAGCATAGAACATGTTCATGTGGTTTCACTCAGGGCCTACAAATTCTTCTTGCCTTTCAGAGAATTTTCAACTACAGAGTGGGGAAACATGTACAGCTTGCACCAGATCTCCTAGGGTCTTCCCCACCCTATGGCCCATACCTGGGATTCCATCCACATAACCACTCACAAGATTGCTTAATGACTGCAAGCAGGAATGCCTAGATTGTGCTTGTTAAGTGAAGTAGTCACATGGGGACATACTTAATGACTGTTTTGTTCAGTGACTGAGATTCTGTTGTCAAGTGTGAATCCATCCATCCATCCATCCATCCATCCATCCATCCAAAATAGACACACATAAACTTTCATACAAAATCTTAAGTTACTACAGATATCTTCAGGCCTTCCTCAAAAATCCAAAAAGGTAAGATGAGTGCACAAACTCTATGCTTCCTTACCCCAATCCTGATCTTCCCTAGCATCTGAAGATTTCATTTTACCCAAGAATGGATTCTTGAGCAACAGGGTCCCCTGTTGTGGAAATATGGCACTACATTCAGCCAAATACAGTCAAACATTCTCTGAAAATTGGGGGCTAGTTCTTCATCAATTCTAAACTTATACTAACAAATGCCTGAAGACATTTACTGGAACTCCCAAGAATAGCTTTATGGAGAACAATAGCTCTCTTCCTGTATTATTCAATGTATAAGGAAGCCAAGGGATTAAATTCTAGGGGGGAGGGGCACACCTTTGGCATTGTCCCAACATACTTCCATTTCCTTGCTTTCGTTCTTAGCTTCTATGTGTTGAAGGAGTTTGAAGAGACATCTTTCTGTATTAGTAGTCCATCTTTCAATTGTACTGTCTATTAAACTGGCATGTGGGTTAATGTCTCTGTTGTGTATAAAGTGGGAATGCAAAAATCTTCTGCTCCAATGAAAACATTTTAAAAGGGAAACAGGAACTTCAAGAAAATAACAGATTTGTACAATAATGCAGCATCACTACAATGCTAGCCCAGAAAATTGAAATGGGGAGCTTACAATTTTTAAAAAAAATACCCAATTCATATTTCAGTAGCAAGGTAAAACTATTACTCTGAATAAAGCATTTACTCTACATTACTCTTAAACCACATTAGCTTCATAGCATTAACTTGCTTTATGAGTTCAGTTGATCATGACCTATAAAATGTTAAGCAGAACTGCTTTAAATATCCACTAACACCATGCACGGGACTGAGAGCACAAGGCTGTGTTTTATGAAGCAGAGAAAAAGTGTCCCCTTATGAAAAACTAGCACATACTCTTATGTCACTGATATAAACAGGGTGCGCATGTTAAATAATGTATAACACTGGCAATGTTTTTCTAAGCAACAGGAAGGCAGACTGAGTTTATTTTAGTTCCTGTTCTTTCCAACAGAAATGCACGTACACAAAGACAAACATGTTCAAATATGAAATTCATGTGCAGGAAAGCTGAGAATCCCCATTTGTTCCCTGTTAATGAACAAATTCTGTGCTTTCAGGGGAAGGATATAAGCCTGGAATTACTTTTGGAGTAACATTGGCCAACATCTTTGGCAATTATGATTTCATTAATTAAAACCAGAACCACAGAAACATGCTATTGTTCTTACATTTGACCCTTACAATTTTGCATTTCAGCCATTTTTGTAGCACAAAACATTATCAGAAGTATTCTTTTTTTTGATATTCATTGACCTATCATCTCATCTACATTTATTTCTTTAGTGAATCAGTACTATTTATTATATGATTTCTACATGTTTCCTATACACCGACAGCTTTAATCATTTCATATAGGTACCACATTACTCTAAATTGCACACAACTATCATATAATATATAAAATACCGCAATGGAAACTTTAGAGCAATTTGACCTCATGGTTATTTGGCTAACTCTGCTTCATGATATCCAATGCAGTTAATTATATATTTTTGATGTTAATAATGTCTGTCAGTTTCAAGCATAAATTGTCTTTGATTAATATTTAAACTGTGTTTGAATAAAAATAATTGTGGTTATATTTCCTATTCAGCAGCCATTATGGCTTACTAGAGGCCTCTTTAGGAAAGAGAGCAAGCTAAATGGCTCAGCTGTCACTACAGGAAGCTTAAAATCACTTTTCATCACTGTATCAACCAGGACTGTAATATAATTATACCTACCCTATGATTGGGATGAGTATGTGAAGTGTTTATGTGCTACTAGGCACAATTACTGCAGGCTAGTACTGTCTTATTATTTTGTATAATAAATATTTTTTTAAAAAAAACATAATTCATGTATCTGAGCTCCAGCAGCATTGTTAGGGAAAGAAGTATACGTTTTGATCAGCTGAAATGAACCAGCATGAAGATAATAGTCATAGTGGTACCATTTTTAAAAAAGTTCATTCTAAGATGTACTCAGTACACAATGTACTTGGTAGTCTCAGTTCCAAAATTCAGCAGCTGGGTTGAATAGAAAGATGAAGGGAAGAGAGGAATTAGATTTGCTATGGAACCAATATAGTCCCTCAGGAGTCTTGAGGTTTGGCACAAAATCCAATCTGCAATTTAAAGCTCTTATTTTCAAAGTATTTTTAAATTAATATACTGCTAATTTATACAAGTGTCAGATCTGTCCATTCTTTTCTGTTAAGGCAAGTGTCTTTCATCAGCAGATATTTGGTCATTGGAAAGCCTTAGCATAAACAGGAACTGTTTTAGTATACCACAGCCAAATGTAGTATAATTGAGTAGAAAATAGTACGGCCCATCAGTGAATTTATCATTCACCTATGTTGAAATACTTATAAAAGAATAAATTACTTTCCTATGGTAAAGCAAATTGTAACTCTTGAGCTAAGACTATCACAAGTAGTGATAGTATTTATAGAGGAATTCCTCTTCATTGAAACATAATTTTCCATTATCAATATAAATAAGTCTCACTGTTCACATAAAAGGTCAATTATTTGGACTAACAATTATTAGAACCAATTGAGTCTAAGTGACTGATTGCAAAATCAGTGTGTAGAAAGATATAAGACTCAGAATCTGATTTATTGGATGAAATGTATTACAATAGGGGTTGATGAAGTAAGCATTAGTTCAGAATTATGAAGATCCTGGTTCAAATCCTGACTTGCATGAAATTCATTGGGCGGTTCTGAGTCTGTTGCCATTTTCCAACCTAAACTATCTCACTGAGTTTTTCAGATAATAAAAAGATTGGGACAATTCATGTATGTGGTTTGAGTTCCTGGACTATAATAAATTTAATAAATAACATATTTATTATGTTATAAAGATATGTCCTTCACTTCAGAGTAGCCACTGACCTACTTTCAAGAGCTCTTGTTAAGAATGTCAGAAGATTCAAATACAATTGTCACTGTTTCTGATAAGCTTATTTAGTGACAACACTGAAGAAAATGTAGGTAAGAAAAGCACTGAAAGTCTCAAATTCTACTTGGGAACTAATTACTATTAAAATATGATTCGGTTATATGTGATTCATTGGTCAAAGATAACCACCATCATTTCATTCTTTTAAAGAGTTCATATACAATGTTAAAAACTAACCATAAATAGAAAACACTTTGCAAACAATACATCAAACTACGAATGTACTGTCTGAGATGACCATAGAGAAAGGATGTCTCTATTTCTGCATCCACTTTGATGTAACCTAAAGCCAGCTTTACATAAAAGAATGCTTAAGAGAACGCGTCTGGCTCTGATAATCATGTACAGTAGAGGTTTGTCAAGTATCTCTCAGATTCTGATAGTGAAAACCAGTGACGTACCAAAAGAAAATAAGGGCCTGATATTTGAGATCAGTAATTCACAATGACATCTTTCATGTTCATTCATCCAGAAGCACGCTAGTTCAAATTAGTATCTTATATGTGACAATCAATACAATCATTTTTGGAGCAGAGAAAGGACAAAAAGTTATCAAAACCACAGAGGAAAAGAAAGAAAGACAAATTCAGGCTGTTGTTGACTCCATAAGTCATATTTTCCTCAGACATGTATTTTTTAAAAAAATAACAGCTATTTTGATCCACAAGAGAAGCAACTGCCATCTTAAAAACTCTTGATTCTAAAATGTCAGTTGAATCCTGATAACCCGATTTCTTTACAAGAAATAAAAGAGAGGAATGGTATAAGTCCATGGAATAAGTATAATTGTAACAATCTTGTATTTTCAGTATACTTCACTGAACCAGTTTTTCTGCACTGTCACAAAGTAATATAACCAAGATGCTGCAATATGATTCCAAAGAAGGTGCCGTGTTGTGTATTAATTTGTATGGCTGGCCACAGTTGAGTTTTAAACTGAGGAGCCATGGAAAACTTGTAAATAAACAAACAAGGATGTCATCTTCCCAAAATTGGTTCAGCAGACTTGAGGATTAAGGGACCAAAGTAACCAAGAACTGATGAGATTAATCAGATAAAATGGGTGATTTCCTGATCCAGCCTTCCAATTCTATGATCATCCATGAAAGACTTTCCTTTTATTCTTTATCTTTAGAAAAAAAGGTCAGCCTTGTTTTCACTTGAAAGGAAGCTCATCTGATAAACCTGCACTCTTAAAAAAAGGTTGACAAGGAAGGAAATGCATGTAAACGACACTCGAATAGGATCTGGGTCAGAAAAGTAATTTAGTTTTGTGAGTTTTTTTCCTATCCATATGTCAATCATGCCGATAAAAGCTATTAAAAGCATCATTTGGTGTAGGTTGTTTGTTTCTTACAGGACAGTGTGTGTGTGTGTGTGTGTGTGTGTGTGTGT
>JAPKID020002600.1:0-13150 GCA_026931265.2 Tropidonophis doriae | reverse complement strand
CGTATACTCGGCGTATAAGACGACCCCCGATTTTTGGTTGACTTTTTGGGGTTTCAAAAGTCGTCTTATACGCCGGAGTATACGGTACCCCTTTAACAGATTAATTTATTTTATTGTACTTTTTTTTTATATCCCTATGACGTTTTTGATGAATCGCACACATTTCTCCCTGGATGCTAGAGCAGTGCAGAGCTTTTACTATAAGCAGAACTACTGTGAAAAAGAAAAAAGAAAGCAGCCAAATGTATTTGATGAAGTGCAACATTAATCTCTTGCTGATCAGGCCTGCAAACAGCTTACTGAGTGGTCTTCATCGAATTGTCAGAATTGGCATGGCTCTAGAACAATTGACTAAAGAATGGCACACAATGCATTAGTTTAATGTAATATATAATAAAAAGCTCAGTGCTGGACTACTGTTTCACAAGAGTAATTGAATTTGCAGGAGGTTTTACTGGGATCACTGCAATGGCAGGCCTTCCTGTTCCAAGTATAAATGGACACAGTGAAGCATAATAATAGGAAGCAAATACTCAGAACATACCCAGACAGTTTGCATGAAAGAAATGGAAGCTGATTTCCATTTCTAAAGTTCAACCTCACAAAACTGACTCCAGCTGGGCGAGTGCCTTGAACAAGGATGTTGGTGTGCCAAAAGGAATGAGGAGATAAACAGATAATTAAGACTGAAATACATGTAATTGGAGACTTGAGGATGGAAAGTTGTCTTGTAAAAAAAAAACCTCCCTTCTTCTAAGCAGTCACGTAGGGACTGTTTAAGCCCAAATTTTCCTCCCAAGGACTGAAGAGGGAGACTTAGCGCTTAGAGCTTTATGGATTCCCATTTAATATACTCTCATTGCATCGCAGAGGAAAGAGCAGAAGGGCATAAATATTTGGTAAGCTATATTGTGCAGAAGAAAAAGGACATGGTGGCTCAGTGACTGACCTTGCCGATCAGAAAGGTTGGCAGTTCAGCAGTTTGAATCCCTAGTGCTGTGTAACAGACTGAGCTCGCATTACGTCTCAGCTTCTGCCAACTCAGCAGTTCGAAAGCATGTAAAAAATGCCAGGAGAAAAATAGGGACCACTTTGGTGGGAAGATAACAGCATTCTGTGCGCCTTCGCCGTTAAGTCATACCAGGCACATGATCACGGAGATGTCTTCGGACAGCGCTGGCTCTTCAGCTTTGAAACTGAGATGCGCACTGCCCCCTTAAAGTCGGGAACAACTAGTACGCATGTGCGAGGGGATCCTTTACGTTATTGTGAAAAAAATATCTTCCTCCCCCCACAAGAAGAATTATTTTTCGTAGAAGTCTACAAAGAACACAGCAGCATAGTTTACCTCTAATATATGTTCTGCTTGCTGTTCTCGGTCAAGTTTTCTTGAGGTTGTTGTAATTAGACCTGCAAATATATATAAAAAGATCAATTCATTAACCATTATTTGGTATGAGAAGAAAAAGGGAATATTGTCAACTGCAATTTTATAATCTAATTTTGTTACAAAAGTATTGTATTAGCCTGTATATATGTATTTTCTAAACCTATTTAATATTTGATTCATTCCTGACATACTTGATGCTGTGATAATAAGCAAGAAAGTCTTAATGTTAATGGCAGAGTTATGAAAGACCACTACTGAAGAATTTAGCTAGAGTTCAGTTCTTTATTTGCTTTCACATAGCAAACAGAATCTTGCCAGACTAAACCCTTACTACACCCAGCCAAATGAATATAACCTGGAAGATTGTAGGGAGTAGCTATCCTTAGTCTTATGCTCTGTCTCCTATTCAGCTCAGGGCTGTGTTACCTCTTGTTTCCCTCCCGTTTCTGGAATGTGCTCTCTTCTTCCTGGAAAACTGCTATTTTACTGCAACCTATCAAGCCAACTCCTGCCCCATGGGCATCATTTTTTACACTGCTATTGAAAGTAGTTCTTTCACACTTGAAAAATTCTGTTAATGTAACTTTATAAAAAGTAGCTTCAGTTCATCTGATTATATTTGCTGCCTGGTCTACCTTGCAAGGCTAATATAGCTTATACAATTTATTCATTCACTTATTTAATTTCTATTGCCGCGTATCTCAAACAAATGACTTTGGACAGCAGAAGCACGTAAACTTATATACTGCTTTATAGTGCACTACAGCTCTCTCTAAGCAGTTTACAGATTCAGCATACTGTTCCAACAATCTGTGTCCTCATTTTATCAACCTTGGAAGCATGGAAGGCTTAGTCAACCTTGAGCCAGTCAGAATCAAACTCCCCGCAGTCAGCAGTAATAAAAAATAAAGCAGCTTCTAATACTGCATTATAACCATTGTGCCACCATGGTTCTAACAAGTTACATTATAGTACAAAATGGACTATAGTAGCTAAGAAAAACAATCATCAAAATTCTTCACAAATTTGAGAGCCAAAGTGTGGGAACAAAGCCATCTCCAAGGCCTTACAAAAGGGCATCAGAGTCAAGGTCATCCTCACCTAAGAGAGGCAGGGGCTAAAGCATAGAAGGAATGTCTCCTACTTCCTGCCAACCAACATTCCTTGGCTGATGGCAGCTGAAACATGCAAACCTAATGGATCAAACTGTGTTTTCACACAAGTCATTGACACTTAAGGAACCTATGCAGTATAATACAATTTTCTTTTATTTTTGTAGGTAAGAAATGGTCAATGTCAGTCACAGACTAGAATTGTAGTGTCTGTTTAAATATACATAACTGGGCAGCAACAAGTACAAAAAATGTAAAAATGCATTTTTATCTATTCTGATACTTTACAGCAGAGGTCTTCAAACTTGACAACTTTAAGACTTGTGGACTTCAACTCCCAGAATTTACCAGCCAGCACAGCTAGCTGGAGAACCACCTAGAGTTTCCAAACAGTGAGATGGGTGGTATGTAAATTTAATAAATAAATAAACTTCTGTATTTGTTCTGTACTTTCAAGTGCAATAAACGCCATATTTTCCCAATGTTTTCTGGAATAATTTCAATGTCAAGTTTAAGATTGCCTTTGTGTTCTTTGACTCAATTGACCAATCTTCCAGTTATACTTTAAAAGTATTTTTAACATAGGCAAGATTGCACTGGCAAATATAATACTATAAAAGCAAGGGCACTGGATTTCCATCTTAGTTTCATGACTACATGGAAAAATTAAGATTTTTTAAACATATGAGGATATTGTTTGATTCCTGAAATAGTGAAATCACGATTCCTATTTGTCAAAAGTAAACATTTTAGGCCTTTGGGGACTGCATCTAATCCTAGAAATCATGAACTGCTCTAATTGAATATAAATCGTATTTTCTTTCAATGTTTTTCTCCATGTCCACTAAACCGAAATGAAAGGTAACATTTTGGGGAAAAATACCAGCAAATTACGAACCTTTGAATTACTTGTTAACTTAAGAGGAATATAACAATAAGGTGTTTTTTTTTAAAAAAATGATTTTTCAAATTATCAAAACAAGTAGAAAAATTTAGGAAGAATTTGAGGATAGTCAAACTAACCAAAAACACTAGGATATTCAGGATAGATTATTACTCAGTTATTTGTCCACAGGAACAATATAATTGTTGCTATTGAGTAGTACAATTTAATTAACTTTGAAGCATTTTAACCTGCAATTTGTTGATAACCGTATCCAAGATAAGAATGTATACAACGATATACCAAAACAGAGATGGCAACATTTAAACAGAAATTTTGAAATCAATTAGTTCCTAGCCCTCTGGAATACAAATGTGTGTACACATGAGACTTTGGGCTTATGAGAGTGGAGGAGAACCAAGTAAAATTCCTAATCTTGTTCCATACAGCAAATTGGGTAACCCTGCTCCAATGGCCCAACCTACTTCAGCGTACCTTTGTTTTAAGAGTCACTATGTAAGCAAATTCGATCATTTATAGAAGAAGCAGAATATAATTGTCAAGTAAATGAAAAAAACTGCTGTGAATGTAAGTATGCATTGCATTATGGGGATGGGCAATAAATGTTTTCGGGAGAAATCATTCACTGTTCTGTTCCTTGTGAAATGGAGATCATATTAGGTTTAATGGGGATTTTAAAATGTGCATTTTTCTAAATAAAAGAAAATAGTTTGACTATTATATCTAGCCTGAAACCCAAATGGTGCAGATTTGCTTTATCTTTTAGGATTCTTTCTTTGAATACCAATATATAAACAAGGAATTAATGATGACATGTACAGTTTGACCAGGGCTGCTGTGGTCATCTTCAGTTTGGTTGAATGCTTGGATAGCTTCAAATAAGACAGACAAAGGAGCACGACACTGGTCCTGTCTTTTCTTCCCCTCTGACTTCCATACATTCAGCTACAGAGGGTAAGGAAAGCAAGCTGCTTAAAATTTTAAATCATGAAGGAAAAATGTCTCAGTTGAAATAAACATGTGTAGTTTTCCTTTAGCCTCATGGTTTCAGACTTTGTCCAGGCTAAAGTTCTTCATGCCTCCAGCTAAAATGTGGACACAGCTTTCCCGTTTATCATTAAACTGAACTTTTTCACCATTAACTATCAATAATACAATACACTAAGCTCAAATGAATGCTGAGTTCCTAATTAAAAAGTGCTTTTAATGGACTGGTATGGAACATTCACAAAATAGTAAGGAAGTAACAAGAATAGGCTCTCATCAACTATATTTTACAGCCTGAAAAATAATTGTAAGACAGCATTTGGATATACTTTCAGTCTGATTTTTTGACCCCTATACTTCTGGCAAGGCTATTTTCTGATTTCTAACATATTGGACATCAATTAGCATATTCTACCATCTGGCACCATCTATGTTAGCACATCATCTTAAGGCTGTCTAAGAATATTCTTCAAAATCTATTCTTTTCCTGCACTTTTATGTGCTCATTCTTGGAATTAGTCCCAACTAGACAGACATGGTGAAAATATGTAACGCAAAAATCTATTCTACAGAATATATAGCAGTGTCAATACCAAATGTAGTATACTTTACTTACAAGTATAGTTGTTCCCTTCTATATGCACTAACACATAGCAAAAAGGGATATAATGGTATATTATAAAGCTGATCGAGTTATAGGATTACAGTTTTCTTAAAACAGTTTTAGAATTGCCAGTTACAGAATTTCCTTTAAAAGGAAAGTTGAAAATCCAGAGATACATTCCTGAAAACCCATTTTAGAATGTTCTGCATTTTAAGCATGAATAGTTCTATTAGGTTATCCAGCTTAACTGGAGTTTAAGTAAATTCTATTGTAACACTTATTGGAAAATTTAGACAGACTGCATTCAACAGCCTTAAAACAAATTACAATAATTATAGGGCAAAACTGCAAGTAATCTTAAGATAATGTCATTTCTATAATGATATTCCTGTTGCCTTATCTTTAAAAAACTTTTCCTTAACTGAATACTCATTATAAATAGGCGTAATGAATTACAACCTCAATCATACCGACATCCAAAGGGCTGTCCTAAAGTATAACTTGTGCATGAATAAGTGAGTGCCCTATGGGTAGCAGATGGCACACCTACTTAGCACAAAGTCAATAAAGTACATGCTGGCAAACTTGTTTGATTGGTACGTTTGTCAAGGAAGTCTCCAGGACTTCATGTGCTAGATCAAAGGTTACCATTTTAGCTCATACTTGGTATTTTGCTGTAACAGTCACTATGTTATCAGCTGTCAGGAAACACTAGAATTGGTTTCAGCAAAACTACAAAGTACCGGCATTAGAGTGCATATGTGCCGGTACCAGACTACTTCCTCGGTCTCTAAGCAGCATTAAGATGTTAAGATAATGAATCTGCAGATTTTGCAAGAATTAGACTTTTAAGTCATATAATGCCACATGAGAAGATGGATGCAGACATTGGCTTGCTGCCCAAGAACAACACACAATAAAACTAACATTCAGAGTATAACAAAAGGAACTAGCCACTCATAGCTTTACCCACTCACTACGAAAGCCTGTTTATGGGCACTTTATATATTTTATATGAATTCTCAAACAGCGAATAAGAACTTAACTGCATATAATTTAAATTAATCTGGTTATTTTAAAAACAAAAGATGTCCTGTTCACAATACTGTAAATATTGTTTCTTGAAAGGACAAGACAGACATTTATAAACATATAAATTGAACAACTTTTAATAAATATTTACTTTCAAATAAAAATGTCAGCTGCATGTAACATTTTTGAAAGGATAAGACTTTAACTAGATGATACCTATATAGTTATGAAAAGTGCTTGAGCAATTGGACAAAATTTCAATGTTTTATTGCTTTGCTACATATTAGTTTTTGTTTTAGGATGAATCCCCACATAAATTTAAATAAGTGTGTTAGACGACTTGTTTTATGAATTAATTGAAGATTTAAGTCACTTAAATTGACTATATTTCAATAGTTTCACTTTAAAGCTAAATATTATTATATTTCAATATTCAACTGATTTTTGTCTTGATGTTCATTTCATAGGAAAAAATAACAGCTTGTTTTAGAAAAGTAAACTCCACTTTGATACCATTATTTTTTATATAGATTTAGGGTCTATGATTTAAAAAGAAGGAACTGATGGCAAGTCATGAATGCTTTCTAATCAGCACAATTGACTTCTACATAATGAATTCTACAAGTTGTGGTTAAAACAAATCCTTGTTCCCTGTGAAATGAAAAATACAGCCATTTTATACCTTTTGCCAAATGTAAGTCTAAACTTAATCTACTGAGCACTTGTATTACTTATCAAAGCAAATTATATATTCTTTAACCAAAAGAGCAATTCAATCCATATTTTAATTTCCCCATCTGTACATTGTTCTACAATTATATACAGAAGTTCTGATATTACTTTGTGTGAAATTTCTTTAATCTGTTTCTTCTCACTCATGTTGTTTAATTTCCATTTGATTAAATTAAAAAGGGCTAGGAAACCAGAAAGCTCAAAAATAAAGATCAAATGTAGTTGATGCTATTTTTAATCTATTTGATTATTTCATTGTTTGAGAATCAAGATCATCTGACGCTTAGGTTTGTTTGTTTTTTAACAAGGCACATACTTGAGCAAAATGCCCCATAAACTTAGTAAAATAAAGCTTATTCTAGATGAAATATGTTTACTTCTCCACTTTTGTTTATTATTTGAAACTAGTAAACTGTATTATCAAATTATATAGTAATTTGGAAAAAGACAATATATAAGACTTCTGGTCTAATGAAAAACCCAGGCAATATTAAAATATGCAAATTAAAAGGTAGATTACCTGGAACACAAGGTATAAATTGTATAGCACATGTATCTTGAGAAGAGAAAATATTTGCGTTGGGCAAAACTCAAATGCAGGAAGTCCTAAAAACCTTTCTTTCTAGGTCAAACCTGCCCAACTAATTAATGTTAGCAGATTCTCCAAAGCTAAGTAAGTCTTTGGAACTTGCTTGCACTCACACTTTCCTAAGTCTCTTTGCTTAGTCTCCAGATGACCCCACCACAGTGTTGGCCAGGAGAGTTGATAGCAGAAATATGATAAATTGTCTGCTGTTATACATTGCATTTTAGATACTGGCAATCTAAAGTTAGTTCAAAATAGTATTTGAGAATCTCATTTTTATGAGATTATGAGAATCTTGTGAGAAGCTGATAACTAACAGCTTCTTTTCTTTGCTAAAAATATACTAGGATAGTCTGTTCATAAAAGGAGAATACTGTGTATTAATTGTTAAAATACATAATAAAATTCAGTTTTAGTAAATGTGTATGGGGGAGCTCCCCAAATGATAACTCTAGTCCCGAATAGCTTGCTGAAGTGAGATTAACTGGTAAGAGGACTAATCTTTAAGGTCTTTTACCCTTCATTGGTGAATGGAACAATAATTAACAAAATATGAAGATATTGTTATCAATATGATACAGATAATTCCACTGTTATCATAATGGAAAGATTTGAAATTTACATTGGATTCTATAATGTTCTCAATCACATTTAACAAATCTATATTTGAATTAGATTTTCTGCTCTCTAATTGAGTGTCTATTTATTACAAACCAACTAATGGAGGCAGCCTCTAACAGCACTGTGTCATAAGAGGCAAGCTCTAAAAACTGTTCAGAATTGGCAGCTAATCCCAGGATGACCATAATCGTATTAATTAAAGCTGATATGTATCCCCATTATACCTGTGCTGTGTCAATACAATGGCTCCCATTCCATTTATGAAAGCAGCATAATTTGCTTTCAAGGCTTAAGTGCCATTCTATTGTACTACCTGGAAGATTGCATTTTCCTATATGCATCTTCAAACTTCATACTCCAAATACTCCCACCAGATTCAGGGAAACAATTACTAGAGTCAGAAATGGTACTTTAGTTATTGCATATTTTTTTGCATATTACATAAATATGGCATCATGTGCACTTTCTTATGTGTTTATGGGTTGATGCTCTGATCTGAAAATTGTGTTTTGTCTTTTTAAATTCAGTTTATTTTTTAAAACTAAAAATTACTAGGGAAATGATGCACATCTCCTTTTCCCAGCAAAGCGAGCCAGCAAAAGACATGTCAATGTTATATCACCAATGTGACTTTAAGTCGAGGCACACTGAATGCTCTTACCTTCCCATAGAAATGGTACTCATGTGTCTACTTCAAAAGGCTAGGTTGGCAAGACCTGAGGTAAGAACGGAAGCCTACTTTGTGTCATGCTGCTTTAATCTCAAACTGCCAACCTTTCAGTCCCAAACCCAGTATCTTAACTACTAGTCTATCGCTCTCTAAACTAAACTGAACGCGATAGCTATTATAGGACAATTATATGGCACATAAAAATAAATTTGTCCATTATTATCATTCACAATCAAGAATGCATAAGATAACACATTTCAGCTCAATATATTCTTTTATATAGGAATCTAGCAAAAAGTATTGGTACTAGGCAAATGGTTCTACAATTAGAGCAGATTTTGCTCCAGTCCATTGCGAATTAGTCATTTTTGATGCATGTTGCACTGTAAGGATTGCAGCCTTCATGTAATTAACAAGCCTCTTCTTCACTTGAATTCAAGTGGTTCATATGGCTGAGCTCTTCCCTTTAGAGAAGCTTAAATCAAAGTCTTTTACTTTCATGTGGTAGTTTCATTATAATAATGAAATAAATTGATTTCTTAAAAATCCAAGGAAGCAGAATAAGGAATGTGTACAAAACCTTCCCTCTCATTGAATTTGACCCAGTAAAAGTACATTGAGAAAAAAATTATAACAGATGTATTAAAAGATAAAACACTGTTAAATCAAGCCAAACTGATGATGTTGTCGAGATATAATTTTTATTAAAATATTGTCATCACATCAGTTATGTAATTGTAACGTACTTTATTTCTATGGAACTCTCTTTCCCCCTCCAATTTTATATTCCAGATGGAAACAGAAGTTGTATTTTGTTAATTTCATTCTGTTTTGGAGTTTTGGGTCATTTTTCACAAAAACAATAACAAAGAACAAATAATATACACCATGTTTCCTCAAAAATAAGACAGGTTCTTATTTTCTTTTGACCCCCGAAATAAACACTTGGACTTATTTTCAGGGAGGTCTTACTATTTTTGAGGTGCAGGAGGTGGCGAGCATGGTCACCTCATGGCTGCAGCTGTATTGTAATATTTTTTGGGGAAGGCTTATTTTAGCGTATGCGCTCATTATCCCAACTGGATAATTGGATAATAAGCCAATTGGGCTTATTATCAAGGGAGGTCTTATTTTCAGGGGAAAAGGGTAAGAATATAACGTAATATTAATAATTTACATACAGTTAGTCCTTGGTTAACAATGATAATTAGAATGTAAGTAATGTGATTATAAAGTGCAATGTCAAGCAATTGCACTTATTTAGTGACAGCAATATGGCAGCCCTAGTTGCTGCTGTTAATTGAATCCTACCCAGTCATTAGCAAGGCCCACCCTCATGCAAGCCAAGCCATCCTTAGCCCTAATTAATATGTTGTCCCAAGGCAATCATAAATACAGGTGGGCCTGAATTTTATTCATGTACCTATGGAGGCACTGCAACAGCTGGGTCTTTGAGGGTCAGTAGTAAATTCCTTTGTTCAGTGCAGTTGTAACTTTGAACAGTCATTACCAGTACAGTTTTTTTTAAATAAAATGCCTAATAAGTTTTCTAATTATGATTGTAATAACAAAACAATAAAAACTACAAGATAACTCACAAATCTAATTCTGAAAACTATCAAATATGTTCAATATAGAAGATTCATGAATTATTGAAAATTCTATACAAATGTTAATCACTTCCTAACCAAATGAAAGACCCAAATAAAAAAGGATCCCCTGCAAGACAAATGAATAAGGCACACAGACATGCACAGCAGGGGTAGAACTGGGCAAAAATGCTGAACCAAACAGTTGCATGCACTCTTCGTGCATATTTCAGTTTAACTCACTGATTCCTTGACGAAAGGAAAATAAATGACAAAAGTTGTCTGAAAAATTAATGCAATAAAACTGCTAGATCTGTTGGATTCAAGGACCTAAACAATAAAATACACAAGATTGCATTTCCTATACAGATTTGCACTTATTCCTGACCTGAAGAGCACTTTACCACATGTACTTCCATATACTTATTTTCTGTGACAAATTAAATCTAAGATATTTAAGTCTCTATTAATAAAATAGTATATATTTGTGAAAAAATACATACCAACCAGAATTCAACAAATTAGTGGCTGAAAATAAAATACTTTGAAAGGCATGCTCTAAATTTTATTCACAACATGTTCAAATACGAGTACCTGCCAGAATTCCCAATATAAACCATTTTTTTCCTATTGGGCCAATATATAAATCAGTTTTGCAATAGCAGTCCTAATATTATTCACATAGTTTTCATACAGGTACATATAATCTCTCAAAGTCTCAAATGATTTTCTCCAGTTCAATTTCTATTTAACAATCCGAAGAATCAATTTATTGACATAAATTTCACAAAATAACATCTGCCAGCTACTTACCAGTTTTAGGATTTATATGAAAGAATCCTTGTGGATTTCCACTACTAATCTTATAAGTGAGCTTTTCATTAGAGCTTGAATCTGAATCAAAGGCTTCAATCTGGATGATTGAAATGTCCTTCGGCGAGTTTTCCATGACTTCTGGGTAATAAACTGGCTGCATAGTTTGTGGGGAATTGTCATTAACATCCCCAACTTCTATGTAGATTTCAATGAATGAAGACAGAGGAATAACACCTTGATCTGTTGCATAAACAGTTAGCCAGTAATGAGAAGTAGTCTCTCGATCAAGCAGATCAACAGTGAATATTGTACCTGTTTAGAAAGATAAAAAAAGATAAGTTTTGAAATGCTTTTTTCCTACAGGACAGGTCAAAAATATTTTTGCTACTCTAAAAAAAACCCAAAAGCTTCCTATATTTATATAAAATATAATGTTCAGGCCAGTTAATTACAGATGGGAAGTAAAATGCAAATCATATTTAGTTATTATGAATCAGCATTATAAAAAAGAAAAACCAGCACAATTAAATGTACATATAATTGTCTACATGAAATACATCCCAAATAACATTTGAGCTGCAAAGCTTTCAACACAGTTGATCCATTCCCATTTGCAAAAGCAGGAAATAAGTACCTTAATGTGCAGTAGTACTATAAACAGGTTGCATACTTTTTAGAAACTCCTGGTTAATTTTTGTCAGTTCTTTAGGAGGAGAATTACAAGCTTGTGAGAAAATAATCCCTTGCATTTCTTGGCCATGGTTAACAATTATAGCCAAAAAGCCAATTAACATACATAGTTAACATGAAAGTCACCTGTGTTTCTTCTAGTAGAAGGGAACGCATGAACTTCAATCTTTCCCCTTACTATTATCCTATTGATCAGATTTAAACAATACCTCTTCAAGATGCTTTAATGATAAGGTTGGAGCTGAATTCCATGAACTCAATTGAAAGTCATAGTAACTGTCTAGTGAAAGTTAGCACTTATTGACAGGTAAAGCAGATAAAGAGCCTAAAATCAGGCAGTGGGAAATGTGCTCTCCTCTTAGGACACTTTGACCTAAGATAAGGATAGCTGCCACTTTTTGGCTGTCTAGAAGCTTGTAAAATCTTTGTGTTCTAGAGCAGGGATCTGCAACTTTAAACACTCAAAGAGCCATTTGGACCTCTTTCCCACAGAAAAGAAAACACCGGGAGCCATAAAACCTGAGTGGGCGTGGCCAACATGACATCACTCACTCCCAGCCAGTCACATGACCACCATATCCATGCCTACTAAGTCAGTCGTTAGGGCAAAGAATAGGTTGTTAAAATCTTTTGACATACTGCATTTTTTTGGACTATAGGTCGCACAAAGATTTTGAAGAAGTAAGTAAGAAAAACAGTTTTTGTTTTCTCGGGATCTCAGGAGCAATTGAAAGCTTCAGCAGGCCTGGGGGAAGCCAAAAACACCCCCGTTTTCACAAAAAACAGGCAAAAAAATAGAGTGTTTTTTGCAAAAACAGGGGCATTTTTGTGAAAAATTAACCTTCCCCTCCCCAAAAAATGGAATGTGGGGGCGGGGCTTCAGTAGGCCAAAAATGGCTGTATTCGGTGTATAAGATGCACCAACATTTCCATGCTCTTTTGGGGGGGGGGAAGTGCATCTTACAGTCCAAAAAATATGTAATATCTCTTTCTGTGTATCTCTCTCTCTCTCTTCCCCCCTCTCCACATCTCTCTCTCTGTATCTCTGTCTCCCTCTCTCCCTTCTATCTCCCTCCTTCTCTATCTCTCTCTCTCTCTGGCCAGCTATGGCTGCAAGAGGTGGGTCACTCAAAAGGAAGCCTCCACAGCAGCTCATGCTTGTTCCTCAGCCAGCCCAGATTTCCAAAAAGTTGCCAAGAAGAAAAGGAGAAGTGAAGAGCCCCAAGACAGCTTGCCGGTTTTAAGGCCATGGCTGGGCGCTGCAGGCCCATCCCCCTTTCTATCATCCTCTCCTACCGGATCCCATTCCCACCCTGCCAGCCATCATGTTAGCGAAACCGGTGTCAGTCATGGCTGGGTCCGGCCAGTATCGTGGGGTGGAGAGCATCTTACATGTCCAAGCGACCAAGGCACACCC
>JAPKID020002599.1:0-13151 GCA_026931265.2 Tropidonophis doriae | reverse complement strand
AACCCCCCCCCCCCCCCCCCGCCCGAATCTCTGCAGGGAGTAAACCATTGTAATAAAGACTTCAATGGATTTCCCTGGGGTCAATCCATACACAGAAATGCATAAAAGTTCCCTTCAGGAATTTCAACTTTTCAGACGTTGTTATCATATCTGCAGGTTTCTGCCAGTTGCCTGCAATTATCATGAATCATTCAAGTCCATGCTGTAATGGCAGCAGAAATATTGACAGATAAGTAAAATTGGCTAGAAAAAAAATATTCTTCCAAAAATTAAAACAGCAAGATAATACTAAGGGGAAGAAGACAAAGTAGTGTCTAAATTAGGGTTACGCATCTGGTTTATATTGAAAATAAAGGAAATATATACCAAAACCAGTTTCATAATATATACATAATTGTAAGAAAACTGCAGTTGCCTCTGCCAAGTGGAAGAATCAAATATCTCTATGGACAGATAAATGAGTTGACATTGTCCTGGGATGCTCATTTTGAAAAGATAATGAGTTAATGAAATCACTCCAGCAATATTTTATGCTAGAAAAAAAAATCAAAATGTTGGGCATCAGAATTAAACAGCCACTTTGGCGGCTGTAGAAATACTTTAGGGGAACCATTTCAAAATCAGTAATGATAAAGCTTTTAAGAACTCCTATTGAGTTAAGTCCCTTTAACGAACAGACGGATCCATGAAGACAATTCCAGTGTAACTCATGTTGACAGCTACTGAAACTTAATCTGATTATATGTTGAGTGAAAATGACATTTCTCCACCTCCACTTTAGAAAACATTGATCTCAATAACTAGAGAAAACAATTCATGTGGAGAATGTATATAGGCAAAAGATAAAATGAAAATCCTGAAATTGGGAGAAATCATATTTATTTACAAACTAATTGAAAAAATATTAATCAGTGCATTATACCACAAAAAAATTGAAAAGAACAGTGAATCTATGCCTTCTCTGTGTGTTTTAGTGTAAAATGATACCAACAGCCTTTATTTTGCAAAAAAAAAAATTAAGAAATTATTAAACTAGAGACATTTTTATAAATGACTATTGTCTTAGAAGTATGTCATTTAAGATTGTAAATTCTATTATAATTTACATCGAGATCCAGAGTCTGACCAATGAGGTGATGGCAATACATTGACACCGAGGAAATCTACAAGAGCATATGTTAGTACTAGTAACAAGTAAGTAAATATTTTATGTTTGTTAGCAGCATCAGGCTTCAATTTCATATTGACTAACCTGGGAATAATTTTGTCATAATCCCAAAGAATTCCTACTTAATATGAATTCCTATCTAAAGCAATTACCAACATTAATTTTGAAAAATAGTTACACTTTTTTGGTGCTTTTGGAAAGCACACAAAAATCAGCAAAAAATGTCTGTAAAGGAGGCATATGAGTGAGTGAGTGAGTGAGTGAGTGAGTGAGTGAGTGAGTGGCCTGGCCTGACCCTACCCTGCCCAGCATCCACAGTTTCTAAATTTTTAAATTTTGGGGATATTTTATAAATTAATGGGATTTTAGCGCAGGGTTATTTATTAATTTAGTTTTATTATGATTGTATTTTGTATGTTGTTTTAATATTCCCTGTGCGCCGCCCCGAGTCCCTTGCGGAGATGGGTGCGGGATAGAAATGAAATAAAATCTAAATCTAAATCTAAATAATACCAGTGTAGCAGCGATGAGAAAATTCTGGTTAAAGATATAAAGCCTGCAGAAGTCCCACAACCTTCTGCTCTCATCATAGAATCTACATTGATTCTACATACCTGAAGGAGGGATATTAAGGGTTCTTCTATATATGAACATAAGGAAAACATGTTCAGTTTCAGTTACGATTCCATTCCTCTGAAACAGGCATACCTTGAATGCGGCTTGCCCTATTTATGTTGGGAAAACTGATTAAGGCTGAGCTGCTTCACATAATTTTTAGGATGCAATCTCAGTTGGTCAGTGGGATCAGAGGTTTAGTCTTCTGAGCTTTCTAATTTGTGCTCAGGGAATCTCTCTCTACACACATTTTGGCAGACAGAAGTTCCCTGAGAATGAACTCCAGCACGAGTCCAAAAGCTTGGAAGACTAAACCTTTGGTCCCATGGACAGACCCAGATTGGACCCTGCAACATTATCCTGGGACACCTATATTTGCTTTCATTTGTAAAGATTTTGTAATTGTCCTGGTTGCTATTGGAGGTGGCAAGACAAAGATTGTTTATTACATTATGCATTTGTCATTCTGTTTTAATTGTATTTGTTATGTTTGGGTTGATTTTAAATATATTTAACCACACAGTGTGGCAGTCTATAAATATAACAAATAAACAATACCACCAATATCCAAAGAAGTATATGTATAGTAGTTTGGTCTACTGCAATGTTCTCTACATGGGACTACCCTTGAAAAGAATTTGGAAGCTGTAACTGGCAACTGCACAACAACATGGACAGTTTTTGAAGGCCCCTAGAGTGGCCCATGTTACACCACTGATCCAAAAGCTGTACTGGCTACTGGTTTGCTTCCAGGTGCAATTCAAAGTATTAGTATTACTTATAAAACTTGGCATAGCATGGGTCCAGGTTAGATAAAGGACCGACTAATTCCTATGGGATATGCCACCTATGCTGGCAGGCCTATGTCACCTGGGCTTGCAGAAGATACATGCTGCAGATCCAGTCAGCCAAGGAACTTTGGGTCCAGGAGAACAGCCTTCTCTGACATGGTAAAATTGGTTCCCATTCTTCCTGATTTTCCATAACACCCTGAAAACCTGGCTCTGCCAGTTGGCTTGGGGCCCCAATGGGAGAATTTGACACTGGCAGTAGTTGATCAACTGATAGCTGTCTCCCCCTATATTCTCTTCCCATTGTTAGTTATATCTTACATTTATTTGGATTTTCAATGTGACTTTATATATTTATGGTTCATCTTAATGTTCTAAGCTGACCAGAATTTCCTTGAGGTGAGATGGGTGGTAAATAAATGTAATAAATAACATATTACATTTATGCACATATAACAATAGCACTTAGACATATATACCACTTCAGAGTGCTTTTACAACTCTCTCTAAGCAGTTTACAGAGTCAGCTTATTGCCCCCAACAAACTGGGTCCTCATTTTACCCACCTCAGAAAGATGGAAGGCTGAGTTAACTGTGACCCTGGTGAAATTTCAACTGCCAAACTGCTGGCAATCAGCAGTCAGCAGAAACCGTACTGCATTCTAACCACTGTGCTACCACGGCTCTTGTATATGTATAAACAAGATATGTATTGCCTATTGCCTATGTATACACACATACATGCACACACAAACCAGAGGGTTTTTTTTTGCCGGTTTACCCCAGATCATGTGAACCTGTAGTGGTGGCAGTGGGAGGCTCCGCCCACCTGCCCGGACACATGAGAATGCACAGAAGCATTGCAGGCACGCATAATAGTAAAATAAATTGAAACCTACCACTGACACAAACACATACCAAACATTAATTATAAATATGCTCATCTTTTCCTCTGTCATATTATTTTTTATGTAACCTACAAGCTTTCTAAAAAGAACTATAATACATCAACATGTATCAAAACAGTATACATCTGTCATTGTTAATGATAGTGAATACATTTAGAAACAAAGGTAAGGAATGACACAAACTATCCTCTGAAATATGGTAAGGATTCATTTGTAGACCCTAGAATGCCAAAATGATAGGTAAAGTATTTTGGAGCCATTTTAATTTTATTTGGGAAAGAACAGTTCTATCTCATTTAACATTTCAGGATTAAGTGGAATCTGAAATGCAAGTCTGATCTTGACAAATGTGAAGTGTTATCCAATGGCAGGCTTATGTAATTATAAGTTTCTTGGTAGAATCTCAATTCTAAGGGACCTATAGGTCATTCTATCCTATATCCTATCTAGTGCAAGAATCCACTAAATCATTTTCAACAAATCTAGCTCCAGTGTGAAGACCTTTAGTGTGGCAGAGTACATTACTGCTCTAGACAGACTGCTCTAACAATTAACATCTCCTTCTGTCAGAAAGTTCCTTCTAATGTTCAAGTTGAATCTCTTTTCTATTAATTTCAACTGATTGGCCTTTAAACTACTATTCAGTTTCAACAAAGAATATGTCATCTGATTATTCTGCAGGACAGTCTTTTACTTGTAGACCTTTATCATTCCTAAAGATATAGATATCATCTACTGTATATCTCTATGCCCCATGTGCACCTTGCTTCGTTCCTTGCCATCTTTGTTAACTGCAAATCAATTTAATGTTAACATTCATTATTTTAATCATGTAATGTTTTATCTAATTGCATTTACTTGGTTATAAACTGCCTAGAGTCCTCTCTTGGTGAGATTGGTGGCATATAAATTTAATAAATAATAAATGGATAAAAGGGAAACTCTATTCTTTTGGATATGCTTAGTTTCTTTAAATATTCTTCATGGGATTTAGCTTCCAGGTCCTTTATCATCATGATTACTTCTTTGGGATCCAATAGCACCTTCTCCCTGTCCTTTTTAAAATGATGTATTTAGAATGCTATTGCATTCTGACTTGGATGCAGTGCTTTTGCTAATGTAGCCCAATATTTCATTGGTCTTCTAAGCTGCTACCTACTTATATTCAGCTAGTGGTTTATTAGAATCTCTAAATCATATGCAGTGCTGTCAAGCAGATCTTTTGAATCCTGTATCCATGTGCATGATTTTTCTTGCTTAAATTCAGGACCTAAAACCTATCTCTATTGAGCCTCATCTTTGACCCAGTGTTAAACCTTCTACTTAGAATTGTGCTGCTGTTCTCTATGACATTAATCTTGGAAATTTGATCAATATGCCTTCTACTCCTTCCCCTGGATGATTTAGAAAGGTGCTCAAAAGGATGACGTCTATCAGGTTCTACTAGATGTTTTAATGCTTTACCTGAAACATGGCAGATACTGAAAGAAAAACAACATCAGAGTAGGATCAAGAGCACCTTTTAGGAAAGGAGATCTCCATTAATAATCAGCTCCTTCTCATTTGCCCTGCAGTTCAGGAAATATAGCTGAGTAGGATCTGGATATCAGGAAAATGATATTCCTTTCTGGCAATAAATTAAGAGTGGGCAACCCTTGACCCGCACATCCTATATACTATTGTTTTGGTAATGTGGGGGGGGGGGGAATCTAGATTGCATTCTATTGTCATAGAAAAATATACAGAACTATATTATGCAGCAACAAACGTGTCTGATATCAGTACAGAATAATTTCCTGTGTAACGCTAGACGCATTTACTCAAAGGCAAATCCCTGTGTCCAGTAGTGGCTAAAAGCTAGAAGTAGAAGTGATTTGCTTTACTCATCCCTGCATAGTAAACTTTTATACCAGTGTTTTTCAACCTTGGCAACTTTAAACAGAATTCCCAGAATTCTCCAGTCAGCCACACTGGATCAATAGTATCTTCTACCACTGTTAACCAAATACAGCAAGAATGTTTCTTTAATATGATTCTAAAAAGGAAGAATTTTCTCTATGGATGCTGGTGGCCACATCATAAGGACATTATTTATATTTAAAAATCATGTGTTCTGCATTCGATCTTGAAAAAGCAGGAGCATGAAAAATGAACCCCCAATGGGCTTTAGCATAAAATGCTCCTTTTCCCCCAAAACAGTCAGTTTCCTATCAAATGAGACTTCAGTAACATTCTGTCAGTTCTACCATGCTTTTAAGAACCTTCTTTGGTGATTTATGCTCTTCCTCTTCTATCATGCAGGGTCTCCCTACAGAGACAAGATAACTATAGCCATTCTTCACTTGCAAGAGGAAGGAAAGCTGCACATGATGAAGGAAAAATGGTGGCGAGGAAATGGTTGTCCAGAAGAGGAAAGCA
Source organism: Tropidonophis doriae (assembly GCA_026931265.2). NCBI lineage: Eukaryota > Metazoa > Chordata > Lepidosauria > Squamata > Natricidae > Tropidonophis > Tropidonophis doriae. The sequence continues at coordinate 7,251 of JAPKID020002599.1, read as the reverse complement.
AAGATGCCAGTGCCCTTGGAGTACAAAACATTGGTGGCATCTTCATTGTTTTGGCAGCAGGATTGGTACTTTCCGTCTTTGTGGCAGTGGGGGAATTTTTGTACAAATCCAAAAAAAATGCTCAGTTGGAGAAGGTAAATATTGCCCTTTTCACATTTAATTCTGCAATTATGGTCTAGTCAGAATCTCTTGGACAACGAACCGAAAAGCCATTCTGATGTCTTTCATAATTTTTCTCACATCATTAAAGTTCTTAGGGAATGAGCACTGAAGTTTTCATCAACTTTTAATGTGTCGTCAATATTTTTAATTGTAGCCAGCTTTCAGGACAAGTGACTATTTCTCCTCTTATTCAAGCTTGAAAAAAGACACCTTTTTACTCCTGGAAGTTCACTGCAGTTAATTTTATGTATGAAGAAGAAAGTGAAATCTGTTAATTGGAAACAAAATTAACCACCTACAGATAGAGCTGGGTATTAACTGAAACAACTTTCTATCAGTCCAAAGTCAGAAGTCTAAAAAGCATCCTTCTCTATGTCCTTACTGGAAGGTGTTAACTCTTCAACATATGATGATAGCATCTGGAAAAGCATTAAGTCAATATATTAAGGATTTACTATTGATTATGATTTTATCATCTGTAACATGGACAGATTCCAGTTTTAAAATGTAAATTTTTGAACTTATTTGATACTGGATCAACAACTGGATGGCTGATTATTTTTTCAAAGAGACAAAAGCATCCATAGAAGTTTTGTTTTAGTACGTATCTGTATATATGTAATACGTAAAATGAGCAAACATGTCTTTGATTTATATGGATTGCTATGAATATACATTTAAAAACAGGGAGAAAATATGTTTTGCACAGCTGAGGAGCTTGTGACCTCCTTAAATGCATATTTTGGCACTACTATTATCAAAATGTATAGTAAATCCATACAAACACACACACACAGTATATATTTCTTTTGCAGATGCTATGCTTAATAGTTCTCATAATTTTTAATAGTTTGGGGACTTCTGAATTTGCACTTGTAGATTAATCCACTTGTACCACATTTATTTAGTATGCAGTTATACCTAGTTCAATGGTGTAAGTGTGTATAGTTCACTATCTAAGCTTTTCTCATTAGTAACATATATTATTTTTTTCAAAGTTCTGTTAGAAGAAATATTGATATTAACTTTAAAAAAAACAATGGATGAGGTCACAAGTTCCTTATCAGTTCTTTGAATATGTATATGTTTTACTAAATTATGGTATGAGTGAAAATTTAGTTTTTCGCTAATTATGTAGGATGAATTCATTCTGTTTTTAGTAATTAAAATGATTTTTTCTTTTAGAAAATGGACTTCAGTCATGAATGTATACATCATAATGGCTTTATCCTTTTTTAAAATAATATGTCAGAAATGAGTGATTGTTTTGTATTCTTGGTCTGTATTTTTTTTTATAAAAAACTATTTTTATTTATATATGACGTTCAAACATTTTATTGTGAGTTTTGTAATACAGTTGAAGTTGCATTTAAATTGCTTAAATGCAGCTTTAGTTGATATATGAGAATATGATGTGAACAGCATGATTTATCTTCCTAAGCATTGAATGAATATGCATATATATATAATATGACTTTTACAATGATTTAATATTACAACTCAGTTCATATATTAAGCTATCTTGAATTGTTCAAACACTTCTGTAATATAGCACTGATCTTTTTTTTCATTTATGGTACACGATGATCTACATGTATGTGTTTTCTACATGGAGATATAATACTGGGAGATTATGGCTGTGCATATGATAGCTTCTACCTTAAAACCTTGGTTATAATAATTTGAATGAAAAAAAATAGAGACAGGATTTATGTGCCAAATCCAGTTCAAGGACTTATTAAATCCTGTTCTTGTCTTTCACTGCTGATAATCATATGTTCCACATACATATTTAAAGGAAAGTTCTACACAGCTTTAAGTGGCCATACATAGAAGCCTCTTTCATTTAGAAACCCTGATGATGATGATGATGATGATGATGATGATGATGATGATGATGATGATGATATAAGATTTACATTCCATCTCAGATAAACTAGAAGTATTCATAATTATTGGGAGGTTGGCATTCTAAACATTTTCAGTTTAGTTTAGGTAGAAATCTACTTGAGTTCTTCATATTGGACATCACTGGAACGAAGAAGATGGAAGCACTACAAGCTAGTGCAAGTACAAATTTCTCTCCCGATGCATTTCAGCTGAATGCCTGACATGGATTATGTCCTCCAGATTTATAAAAACCTACATGATGCATATTATTAAGACAGCACAGCATTTTGGATCAGTTCAGAAAATGTGCTAAAATGTGCATGTGAATGAAAACGTACTACTTCTTTACAAATCTTGTAAGTTGCTGTGTGTGTTTGTGTGTGTGTGTTAATGGAATTGGGAGCTGCTCTGGGCAGCTGTTTGAAAGATTTACAGTCCTATGTTATGTTTGTATTACCGTGTACCACGAAATCACATTTGAAGCACTGCACAGCCTTACCGTAAACCGTCTTCATTCTAGAGACACGTTGACCTATGTGCATTTTCATTTTCTTGTTTTATCATTAGAGATTTTTCATTGTTTAAATTAAAGCCTATTTCTTAGCATATAACCTAAACATGACAATGTACTGAGCTGATTCGGAGGCTCAATGATGACTATTCTAAAAATGAATAGCCACTGCTTATTTTATTGATGAAGTTACAAGGCCATGCCAGTCTGTAGTAACGTAATCAATCAAAAATCTTGTGGCATTTTAAGGGCTATAAAGGATTATTTGGCTCAGTTTCATCAGACATACAAATCAGACTATCTAATCAACTTCTTGGTGCTTTGAATTATATGAGAAGGCACTTTCAAAGTGTCTGTGGGGAAGCAGACCCATGTGAATAAATTCTCAGTTTTAAAGTTAATGATTTCCTTACATTCTCGTGAAAAGAACTCCAGAGATTAATAATCGGATTGGTCAGATCAGCTCTTTTTCTTGAGATAATTGAACTGGCTACATTAAGCTGTTAGCTGCCGATCATTAAGCCATTAACAGCTGATCATATAAATGCAACCATTGCTAGGAAGAAGGTGTTTGTAACTTTACTCTTTGATAACATATATCAATTGGTTTGGGCCTGATTTGGTCAGAAACATTTCTCATTTGATGACTTTGTCACTGCAGAAGGTTGTGGATGTAATTCACTTTTTGGTGCTAAATCACAATTCCCGATGTCAAATAGATGTAAGCTGCTGTCTCTCACCTTTTCTTAGATCAGCAGAGGTCTTGAGGAATAGCAGAGTGTATTGCTTCTCGCTTCTCCCACAGGGGCTCCTGTTGTCATGATCACCATCACCCTAATTTAATAACACTGTGGAAGAGTTTAGTTTAAAAATGATCATTGTATCTTTTTTCAGTCTGTTTATCAAGTGAAAAATGATATCTCATTGTCTGAAGACTATACCATGCCACTTTTTGATTTGCTCTCATCTACAGCCTCATTAAAAAAAAAAATCCCCCTTTGCCAAATAGGTCATCAAAATCTATTTGTCTGCTTCTATGTGTAACCACATAGGTAGATACAATAATATGTAAATGATAGCAGTGAACATTCTTTTTAAAAGGAGCAAGGAGAAAGAAAACTCAGATATGCACCAAATAAATAAATAAATATGAATTAGTGAAATATGAATTAATATATTGCTATTGTAATGCAATTCAGCTACAAATACGTGTTCTATATTTTCTTAATCAAGGAATGATTTCAAAACCAAAGAAACAGTGATTACCATCAGTATCTATGATTTGTGTTCTGAAAGGCATATTCTTTGTACACCAAGGAATATATACATATATTAATACTTTTTTAAAAAAAAGAAAGGCATGTGTATCTTATCAGGGTAAATTTGTTAAACCATACCATCATTCTAATATTGGTTGCCTGAAAAATTTCAGCAGTCTTATTTCTATGAAATCATCACAAAGTACCCAGATCTAAAGCAAACAAATATTTTGGAAATTTACTTTACTGTTGTTGTCATTATTGTTCTTTTTCTTTAATTAGTTCTTGAATTAGAAAAGACCAAAGGTATCTGTTGGACCATCTTCCATGCTGTTTTTGTAACTAGGTTACAATTTAGCAAAATTGGCAGTTGGTGCACTTTGACTTCATTAAGACCCCTCCTTTTTTTATCAATCAAATATGGATGAACAAATAAAGCTATGTCTAACAAATAATATGTATGTTTGAGAATGCTTTAGGACAAATATGCGACAATAACCATTTTGTACATGGGTTGAAAGTTAAAATTAATATAGAATCACAAAATACATGCCTGTGTTTTTTTTTAATGTTCACTCCTTGTGGTTAATAGTTATGTTTTCTGATATTCAGATGTATTGTATATATACAGATGTATAGACGTACTGTATATCCATCTATAAACAGTATATCTATACCAGTGGTGGGATTCAAATAATTTAACAACTGGTTCTCTGCCCTAATAACCAGCTGGGTAGGCCTGGCTCAGTGGTCATGTGACTGGGTGGGCGTAGCCAATTCAATGTCACTCAAGTTGCTGGACGCTTTGCCTTAACTGTTACAATGTAGTAAGTGTTAATCGGAGAGGCAGTTTCTGTAAGCAGGGCAATAAAGATTAGACTAGAAATAACACCAGAATGTTTCCTTCCTGCCTTCCTTACAGGAGTAGCCCTGTGAAGTGGAAAAAAAACAAAATGAGATTTCTTCCAACAACCAGTTCTCCAAACTTCTTAGAAAGTTAACAATTGGTTCTCCCAAATAGGTGCGACCTGACTGAATCCCACCACTGTTCTATACATATAGATCAGTGATGGGATTCAAATAATTTATCAACTGGTTCTCTGCGCTAATGATTTCTTCTAACAACCAGTTCATCAAACTGCTCAGAAGGTTAACAACCAGTTCTCCCGAAGTGGTGCGAACTGGCTGAATCCCACCACTGATATACTTGCAAACAAAATATAAAAATGCTTTGGGTTTTGCTTTGGGTTTTTTATGTGTTCAAATGCTTTTTGACTTCTGGAAACTGAACTCATCTCTGAAGTTTTCTTGGCAAGGCTTTTCAGAAGTAGTTTGTCTTTGCATCTTACCTAAGGCTGAGAGAGTTACTGACTCAAGGTCACCTCGCTGGCTTAGTGCCTAAAGTGGGACTAGAACTCATGAACTCCTGGCTTCTAGCTACAACCACTATACCAAATTGATTCTCCTGTAAATTTATTAGCTTTATCTTAAATTATGTTCTCTTAGACAATTACATTGTCTAAGTTATAACTAGTTATAACTAAATTATGTTCTCTTAGACAATTACATTGTCTAAATTATAACTAGCATATTTTTTATTACAGGAAGCTTGATTCTGATGCTTACTTCTTTATACAACCTTTAAATATTATATTTATTAAGGTTTAAAGAACTGACTATTCCTTATTAACATAAAAAAATAGATATCAGCTGAGGCAATGCTGCTTTGAAGTTCTAGTATAAGAAATGAGTAAAAAATACAGCCATGAAACTTATCAAACATCAAAGGAAAATGTCTAAATTGGTCTTTTTGATTTTTAACCTTGAGTTGAAATACTACACTGGATTCTCTCAGCTTGCATTGGAGCTAAGGAGCACACTTGAAAACTACTTCAAATTCAAATATTTTAAAATATTTGCATCCTTATTTTCATTTTTAAATATATCACTCCATTCTTGCCTTATTATTTATAATTTAAAGACACACCATTATGTTATCTATTCGGAAAGCATATATATTAACCACACATTTGTTTTCTGAGATAAGTACAGAGTAATTTTCATTTTTAATTGCTTCTATTAGCAAATGACTCAGTCCGTGCCTGTAACTTTATGCTGGCACTTTGCAGACATTCACTAAGCATATTCAGAAACTAAAGTTGCATTAAACAATTACCCATCTGTTTACAGCCGATGTAGTTGATTTGCTGTAGTGTAAGCTATTCTACTCATATATATATATGAAACAAATCTTTATTTATATCATACATAGTGCTATATTCTTAAAGCAGTAGCCAAGATGATAAATGGCTCCTTGACAGACAAATTAACTCACAGAAATAACGTTAGGAAAATATTAGTGTAATATGCATTATTATAAAGTACTTTGAAATTCCACAAAGGAAAACCAGGCTAAAGCTATGATATAATATTAATATGAAATACAAAAGCAGAGCACTTCCACCTTGTATACTTTACCAGCCTTGAAAATTTTTTAAATTTTAAAACTTTTAAAACTTTTTTTCACAGTAATGCATTTGTACAAGTTGTACATTTGTGTGTGTGAGAGAGATTCAGATTCAGCCCAAGTCCTTTTTCTATCTGCAAATGATCATTATGTCACTTAATGATGTAGTCATGATTTATTTCTCTACACTTTATCATTCATTGCAATGATCAGATCCTGAGTCTGATCCAGAGAAGATGTGTGGAGACATATCTATGGCTACCAATCTGGTCATGAAATAAAGATTACTATTATTATAAGGTTATTTTATCATTTATTTATTAAATACACTTATATAGGCACCCAACCCATGCATAGATAATTCCAGGTAGCTCACATTTTAATAAAAAATATTTATCATAAATATTTATCATAAATATTTATGAATAAAACTCATAAAACTCCACCCTACCCTTCAGCAACAACACAGTCACTTGATTGGCTCTGTTTCCACTTGTGGTCCCAGATCTTCTGACAAACTCACATCTTTATATATATTATTTTCTCATTTTCATAACATATAACCACATGTATACTAACATAGCCAACATCCTATTGTATTATTAAATGTTTATATAAATTCATCTTATCATCAACTTCCCAAAATAATTATTGGCTCTTCTGCTTTCCATACACCATATTTATACCTTATCCATCACTTTCTTATTCCTCTCTCCTTCTACCTACCTCCTTTCTTCCCTCTGTCATCCTTTATTTGGTGTATTTCAGATTCTGAGCAAGCTCCATTTTATGTTGATGGTATTCATAATTCCTTTTCAATATACATATTTAATTAACATATAACTTCTGCCTTATTTTTACATATATATTAATATATAGTATATGCTTGTGTCACAACACCCTGGTAAGCCCCAATTAAGGGAGGAAGCATACTGCTTTCCTTTTCTGTCTTTCGGCTCATC
>JAPKID020002598.1:0-13151 GCA_026931265.2 Tropidonophis doriae | reverse complement strand
AGAACTGGTCAGTACCTGCTGAATACCACCTCTGATGCCAAGCCCTTCCAATACCTCCATGCCCCAGCTTCAGTGTTCCCTCCTTTTTGCTAGCCAATAAACAGCTGATTGGTATGCCAGGTATCCTTTTGAGGCTCAAGTTTATTTTTAATTTATTGATGTAGCCATTTCCACTTTACAAATATGCAGGCCTGGTATCAATTTTTTGCTGACCTGGAGCCAGTCTGTTTCTCATTGTTCTCTCCAGATTGCAAATAATTGCCCTGTGTATATGTTTCACACAAAGATAATGAAATGTTCCAGGACACCCATTTTCCTAAAAATATTCCATGGTTGATGCAATCAACTTTCTTACTTATCCCACACACTTCAGCACTAACATCTATCGTTTTTGGTCTTTTTAAAAACCAACTGTAACATCTAGCAGCTCCCTTTCCAGGTATGGCTCTAATCTGTGTTGGATGATCCTAAACATTATTTTGCTAGTATGTGAAATCAAGGATATTGTATGACAATTTGCACACTGTATTAATTCTCCTTTCTTTGGTTAATTTTCTTCTATTCTATGATTAATTTCTTCTATTCTGTTAGCCATTATGGTTTTCTCCAGATTTGCTGATGTAGTTTGGTTAGAATCTTTATTGATCCTTCTGTAGTTTGCATATTTCTGTACCGATTCTTCTTTTTGTGTTTGCCATGTTGCTGTAGATATTTCTATAACCTTCTTATTTGGGAATGATGGAGAATGCTTATCTAGCTTCATATCCTAGGACTATAAATTCTTGTAGATAGGGAATGTTGACATTGTTGCAATGGAATATTTCAATGTGCTCCTTCCATCTTTATTTGATATGCCATGAAAGTTACTATCTATCCATTGGTATCATTCAGCATACCAATTTGAGGTAGGAACTTGCTTCTGAATTCAAAGGTCTATGCTTGTTTTTCTGCACCTATTTCCATTTTCCATTTTCAGTGTCTTTACTGATATCATGACACCATTTTTTTGCCTCTTTTAACTGTTCTTCAAAATTCTTTGAGATCATTGCTTTTCTTGGTTTTGGCTTCTCTTCTTGGCAATTTATATCTTTTCTTTTAAAATCTGATCTGCTTTCTTCTGTTATTTTATATTTGGCATTCTCTTTCCTCATTCATCCTTAATAACTTCTTTGATTTCATTTCATCATTCCTAAATGAGGTTCAAGACTTCAAAGTGATCCTGATGGAAACCGGTTGACTTTTCTTCAACATTAGCTTGACTTGGAAATTGCACGTGAGCCATTTGTGAGCTGAGCCATTGTCAGTTACATCTTTGCTGGTATAACTGAACACTGCCATCTCCTTGAACTAGTAAGATAGTCAATTTGATTTCTGTGTGCTCCATCTGATAAGGTCCATATGCATATATAGCTGTCATTTTGGTTACTTGAAGATTGTGTTAACAATGAAGAAATCATCGGACTGACAGCAATTGTTGTTTTCCTGCTTAATTTCTGTTTCCAAGGCTATATTGATCCAACTACATTTTTCTCCTTACTATTTCTAATTTTGCTATTCCAGCCTCTAGCCATAAGCAGTACATTTTGCCTGCATGTTTTGTTCATTTGAGGTTGACCACAGAACTCAATGAATGCCTCTTTTTCCGCATCAATGATTAGAGCATAAAGTAGGACAATAATCATACTAAAATATGCAGAAAATGCCTATTGCAGACAACAGATTCCTGTAATGGGTGTCATGTTCGCAAATAACCCTAGTGATTTGCTTAACGATTACCACAAAAGAAAGCAGTAAAGCCAGGCATGGTTATAAGGTGACCCACTTAACGTCCAGCATGACTGACAACTGTAATTCCAGGCTCAATTATGTTTGTAAGTCAATGACTACCTATAAATGCTCTTGGTGACCATTCCCAGTGTTCTTCATTCTTCCCTTCCAGGGATCTGAATGGGACAACTTGCCCCCACCACCTTGCCATGGAATACCATGTCCCAACCAATTCGCTCTAGGGAAAGCCCGTCCTTGCTTGCTCCTCTTTCTGCTTGGAAGCTGTAAGGGTCTAGCACACTACGCAGAAGGAGAGATCCCTCTCACCCCTAGGCTGGAAACGACTGGCAGTTTATCAGACTAAAAGCTTGGAATGGTGTGTATGTGTGTGTGTGTGTTTTGAACAATACCTCCCCCTTAGCCCGCCTTTTGTGAGAAGGGCCTTGAAAGTGAGGTGAGGAAGCCTTAGGAGAAGGAGTGGGTTGGCAGGAACTTCCACTTCCCTTAAACTGGGCTGGTTTTGGAAACCAGAGTGGAAGGTGCATTGCCCCCAACATGAGTTGGCCAGGGCGAGGTGTTCCATGGCAAGGTGGCAGGGGCGAGTTGCCAATGGCAGAGTTGGTGACAGGAGTTCATAGACCCCTCAGGAATACCTCCTCCATGATGAAGAAGCATAGTAGGATTTAGAATATTGTAATAATAGTAGCGATACTGAATTAGAGATCACTCTAATCTCCCCATAGCTCTTCAGCTTACTTCACTTAAAGTAAAAAGGGGAATATATATATTTAAAAGCCCCTTTTATTTATTGTGAATGCTGTAAGAACTAAGCAGGGCTCCCAAGATATGACATAGAACTTAACACAGGAAAGAAGAGATAATGTGTTATTGTGAAGACTTCTGCAAAAATATATTTTTCATTTCTACATTAGTTGTATTACTTTAAAAAACTGCTTTAATCTTTAAAGCAATATTTACATTTCTTCCTTTTAAGTAGGCAAATTTCCTTTTATTATTGTATAGCATTATTCCTTTCACTATTTTATTTAACAAATGTTCCGTGATATAGCAAATACTTACTAATAGGGTAATCACATGTAGTGGCACTGTGAAAGACTATTGTATTTTGAGTTTAATGATGTATTTTGATTTCTCCTTCATCTTTAGAAAACATTATAAATTTAGGGTTCATTTTGAGATATGTTTAATCTGCTTGGTTTGTTTGTTTTTTACTCTTGCTGGCAAGGTGGGGAAAATCTTCACACAGCTGCAAAACACCAGTTTATCTAGATAATTCTCAGCCTTTCATCCTCATCCCAGAGTTATGCACTATTCAGTCAAGGTCTAGACTTGCAATCTACTGACCATAGAAGCAGTGCCATGAAACCATGGTGCCAAGTTTTAATAAAAACCCTGAAATTGTGCTTTGAGCCTTGAACACTCAGTGCTGTGGGCGGGGGGACCTGGCCACTGGAGTCTCTCTGCTGTTGTCACTGGGGGGCTCTCAACAGCTGAAGCGAGAGCATCTCGCTTGGTATGTTATGTTATGCTTTCATGTTTTTGTTTACATCTGGCTGCTTAAGTTAGTAATAAAATTTCCTTTCCTACTGGTGTGTTCATTGTCGTTGTATCTTCAAAGAACCCACTGTCTGGCACCTGGCCACTGCTTGACACTTGGCAAAGCCTCATGGTTTCATGCCTCTTTCATAATGACATCTGCAGTGACTTTTTTGACTATAAAATCTTAACAAGCAATCCTCTAATAGTAGGTTGTAATGGAATCTGGTTCATATGCAGTGTAGGCAATACATTGCACTTATAAATATAATACCTTAGCCCAGGGGTGGGTTCCTGCCAGTTCTAACCTCTTCTATAGGTTCCACAAATCTACGGTGCTGTTTAGGACCGGTTCCAGCTCCCTCCCCCCGCCAAGATGAAGAGCGAGAGGAGGAATTCTGGGAGTCCACAAATCTTAAAGCTGTCAAATTTGAACACCCCTGGAGGTTTTTTTTCCTAAAAGGTTAGAGGTGCAAGGGTCTTGTAACATGACAGTTTTAAGACTTGCATGCTTCAAAGGCCAGTTTCTGAGCCAACATTTTGGTTGCTAAGCAAGAGCGTTGTTAAGTGAATTTTACCACATTTTACAAGTTGGCCACGCCCACCCAGTCACATGAGTCACATGACTGCCAAGCCACTCCCACTTGGTCACATGGCTGACAAGCTACTCCCATCCGGTCACATGGCTGGCAAGCCACTCCCACAAAGCAGGCCACCACACCCACAGAAGAGGTTCTAAAAATTTTTGAAACCCACCACTGCCTTAGCCCCAAATTCACCTTATCTTTCATACAAGAGAAACACATAAGCAAAGATAAAGCTTCTACCTTTATCTAAATTGAGGTTTTGGTTTATTGTACACAAGCAAGTCAGAATGATAAAATCATTTCTAGGCCTTCTGAACCCTGACTTGACTGATCATATTAAGTACTATATATTTATAGATGAAGTACAATACTCTCTCCCAGGGTTGTTGATTTTTGGAAAGTCGTTTATTGTTATGTACTATACATATCACTGCTTTCTCACAGAAAAGAAAACAAAGAAAATACTAAAAGTATACCAAAGGCGACATAATGCATAAAGTCTCCTACTGTACCCATACATTGTGACTACTATGCTGATTCCTTTTTACATAGTGATTTGCAGGAAATACAAGCCAAACCAAGGAGACAACACTGTTGCTAACAAGCATTATATTATTAAACTTTCAGACTAAAGAAACATAATAAAATATGTGAATTTTGAAATACAAAAACATATTTAAGGAAGGTAATTTTATTCTGCAAAAGTAGAATTGTCCTTGTTGAATCACAAAGGGAATGAAATCCTAATCAACAAAGCTCTTCGTATCATTCCAAGGTCTCATCCATTATTTCGGAGGCCAGAAAATAGAAAATACAAGGCCATTGCTTCCAGTAGACAAGGAGTATTTGCCTCAGGGCAACCATTGCAGCCTGAAGGCACTTTACTGCCTGACAGATGTCCCATCTGGATTTCAGCAACTGCACTGTGGTGGCGCTGGAGAGCCTGGAGTGCCACCCGCCCTGTGTCCCTCACTTACCAATTGCAATGCAAAGCAAGGGGCACAGGGAGGCTAATGCACTAAGCTCTCCAGCTCTGTGTAGGCTCAATTGCTGAAATCCAGGCGGGAGGTCTGGTGGGCGGGTAGGTGACTGAAGCTACAACAGTTAAAAAGAAATGGTGGCCGTTCATTTAACGAATTCCAATTAACGAATCCTCAGGTTATGAATGTAATTCGCAGACTCCATTACATTCGTAACTCAAGGATTACCTGTAATTATTAATGTTATGGCTCATAGCACAGTCAGACAGATGTTTGGACTGGATTTGACATTTTTATACACCTATCAAGTCCTTTCCAAAGACCAGGAATAGATAGATACTGTTTTGTGATGGTGGTAAAGGTATTGTTGCAGGATGTAAGCTGTTTCAAACAAAACTGCCTTTTGTCTTCTTCTTCTTCTTACTAAATTTATATCCCGCACCCATCTCCCCAAAGGGACTCGGGGCGGCGTACAGGGAAACAATAAAATATACAAAAATTAAAAAATTAAAATTAGAATTAAATAAAAATTGGGCATTGGCGTGGCCAGCACGTGATGCATTGGCCTGTGGGTTGCAAGTTTGACAGCCCTGTGTTAATGGAAAAGCAACACTTTGGAAAACAATCTTCTTCTCTACTAGATGATGAAGTTGATGGAGAGCAATTCAGAATGTTAAATTGTTTGTTTTACCTGGTGGCAGGTAATCAGCACAGCTGTCCACACAAAGAAACCTGAGATGGCCTGGGCAGCTGTTGTCATTAGAAATATTGGCTGCTCCACCGCAGTGAGGCTGCCATCCTCAGGCATCCTGGATAAATTACGGGCTGTAGCAGGGGTGCTGGCAGGGAATTCTGATCCAGGCACTGACATGGCTCCAGTTACTACAATCATCATTATTTTTTGTTGTTCAGACCTACAAGAAAATGGAAAGAAGAGGGGGGAAAAATCAGCAGAATGACTTGAAATAACATAAACATAATCCAAAAATGCTAGGACAAAACTTCATGAATCTCAAGAAGGAGAAATAGCCTTCAATGCTAAACATAACAGAGGAAATAATTGATACAATCGATCTATGCATTTATGATATATACAGCATGGTTATCCTTGAGTTTAAAAAACACAGGACAGAAGAAACTAAACTGTAGCAATGCAATGTGCATTATTTGTTTTAACTCAAATCTATAAAATATTGAGATGGACACTGCTCAGAACTAGCTTCAATTTATTTGGCTTATAAGCCCAGAAAATAACTAAATAAATACATACATCCATTTCTGAAATTGATACAACCTTCCCTCCAAAAAAGAAACAGCAGCAATCCAAGGCTCAATAGACAAATGAGATTATGATGTGATACTAAAGAGAATCTAGATCAGTGGTTCTCAACCTTGGCAAATTTTAAGTCCTGTGGACTTCAACTCTCAGAATTTCCCAGCCAGCTATGTTGGCTGGGGGATTCTGGGAGTTGAAGTCCACAGGATTTAAAGTCGCCAAGATTGAGAACTACTGATCTAGATGCTTTTACATCTGCAGTATGCAGTAATCTCTGTAGTTAGTTCGTTTTAAAAAAGGACATAAAGTTGTAATACTTGGCAGACTTCATTAGAGCCCAGCCTTACAAGATAAGCATGTCTGTAATCAGCACACAAGCTATGAAAAATATTTTTCAGACAGTTACTGTATTTTCTTTGACAACATTAGCCTGTTGACTTTTATACTGGACAAAATAATGTCGTCAAAATCTAGCAAAGCCATTTAGTTTTAGAAACCCGAAATTATACTCTACAATACTGACAGTTCGTGATTTATAATCACAATTGACAGTGGGACTTCTGTTTCCTAAGTTATGTGGTTGTTAAGTAAACCACACCCAATTTTACAACCTTTTTTTCCCCACAGCCATTAAACAAATCATTAAGAGAATCTTGCTTCTCCCATTGACACTTTTGTCAGAAGCTAGTTGGGAAGGTCACAAATGACAATGACTTGCCCCCAGGATGCTCCAGCCATCATAAATACATGCTGCGTGCCAAGTGCTTGAATCCCATGACGGCAGGAATGCTGCAACAGTGCGAGGAGTGGTTGGAAATAACTTTTCTCATGACTGTCGTATCTTTAAACTCTCATTAAACAAAGGGTGTCAGGGGCTACCTGTCTACTTATGATCATAATTGGGACCAGAACTTAATCACTAAGTAATGCCATCATTAAGTAAAACTTGCTTAATTTTATAACCTTTTTTGCCATGGTTGTACCAAACAGCTGTTAAGCAAATCTGACTTCCCCCACTGAGTTTGCTTGTGGGGAGCCTCCTGGGAAGTTTGCAAAGGGTAATAATGTGACCTCGGGATCCTGCAACTATTGTAACTACATACCAGTTGCCAAGTATTGAAATTTTGATCACAAAACCGCAGAACACTGTGACAGTTGTAAATCAGTTGATAAAAGGCAAATATATGAATCATGGTGAAATTCAGTATTTTAGAACCAAATATTGGAGGGTGTCTTCTTTGCAAGTATATTTTAGGTGAAGTGAAGGTTCCCCTCGCACATATGTGCTAGTTGTTCCCGACTCTAGGGGGGCAGTGCTCATCTCCGTTTCAAAGCTGAAGAGCCAGCGCTGTCTGAAGATGTCTCTGTGGTCATGTGGCCGGCATGATTCAATGCTGAAGGTGCAAGGGAATGCTGTTACCTTCCCACCAAAGGTGGTCTCTATTTTTCTACTTGCTTTTTTACATGCTTTCGAACTGCTAGGTTGGCAGAAGCTGGGACAAGTAACGGGAACTTACCCTGTTACGCAGCGCTAGGGATTCGAACCACTGAACTGCCAACCTTTCTGATTGACAAACTCAGCGTCTTAACCATTGAGTCACCGTGTCCCTATAAAGTATTTTCATCTAAAAGCAAAAATCTAGTGTTGCTGAATTGGGAATCTTCCTGCTAACTTCCCTAAATAATGCTCTGTACTTTGTCCCAAAGTTGTACCTGGGTTTTTTCACTGACCCTGAGCATGTCAAAGATAGCAAACCTGAATGGAATAGTGCAAAAAATAATAATAATTGGAACCTTCAGTATTTAGTAGCAGAAATCAGCAAAACAGAAGTTGGAAAATATGGATCATTTTCCCTTTGGAAAATATGGATCATTTTCCCTTTGGAAAATATGGATCAAAGAAACATTACAGGTGGTCCTCGACTTAACACCACAAATGAGCCCCAATTGCACAGTACAGGAAGAAGCAGCACTACTCAGGTGACACTGGGGACAGATAAATCTCCAAGTGCTTCAACTACCCTCTAAAACAGTGATGGCGAACCTTTTAGGCACCGAGTGCCCAAACTGCAACCCAAAAGCCACTTATTATAATTTAACCTGAATAATGATGTTTTGTTACCTAGAATAATGATAAATAACTCAGAGTTCAGTTAATTGTTCTAAGAAAAATGTGAAAAATGCACTTTTATGCCCCTTCATTTTTTCTGCTTTTGAAATATTATGTTTAGCAACAATATTACACTTCATAATAGCATTTCCCCCCCCTTTCTCTCTCTCTCTCTCTCTCTCTCTTTCTCTCTCTTTCTCCCTTCCCTCTCTTTTTCTCTCTTTTCCTCTCCCTCTCTCTTTCTTTCTCTGCCTCCCTGTTTCTCTCTCTCCCCTCCCAGATTGGGGCGGGGAGAACCCCTGAACTGGTGCTGGCCAAAATTTCTGTTACTAAAAGAAATGATTGTTAAGTGAATTTTGTCCCATTTTGTGACCTTTCTTGCCACAGTTGTTAAATGAATCACTGCAGTTGTTAAATTAGTAACATGGTTAAGGGAATCTGGCTTCCTCATTGACTTTTGCTGTCAGAAGAAAGTGGATCATATGACCCTCGGTCATTACAACTATCATAAATATGAAACAGTTGCCAATCAGCTGAATTTTGATCACATGACTTTGGGGATGCTGCAACAGTTGTGTGAAAAAACAAGTAGTAAGTCACATTTTTCAGTGTTGCTGTAATTTCACTAAACGAATGGTTGTAAGTCAAGGACTACCTCTATAGAATTTGTATTGGTATGATGTGGTGGTTGTTTTTGAGTGAGTGGAGGATCTATCTATGTAGTGCTGAATAGCAGAGAAAATTGACTTTTCTTCTCCATATAGACAGGTAGGAGGCTTAAAACATATTTTTGAATTCTTGCTTGCCTATAACTAAAGACATAATAATATCTTAAGACTGTGATTTATTTCCCACAAACTAATTAGTTCAATACGCTTTATTGCTGATAAAAATCTGTGTAACTAGAACTAGAGAATTTTATTATTCAAAATAAACTAATGCAAATCCATTTATTTGATCCCTCTCAAAAATAACTGGATATTATTTTGAAGAACTAGATGGGGGGGAATTGATGCCCATTTCCATTCTAACTTGATCAGTGTATAAAAATGAATTTCTACTTGCAGCATTCAGTTTTTGTTTCATTTCTTCTTAATACTGTGAATACAGATTGCCATATTGATGCTAGGAAATAGACACACCCTACAGTAGCCTTTGTCTGATATATTCAAAGGAAAAGTACTAAGTTGTAACTAGACTACTCCCTTTTTACTTATTTCCTGTCTCTACCCCCACCAAGTGTCCTGACTATATCACATACATATATTTTACAACCTCCCCCCCCACAACATGTGCCCCAAAGAAAAATAGAAATTAATAGAGAAGACAGAAAAAAAGAATTTCATGGTAAAAGGCATTCATTGTTGATCTGCATAACTTATTTAACATAGAAGGAAGATAAATAATGTAAAATAACTTGATTGCTTACATACGGAACAGTGAAAGAAAGTTAAAAAAGAGAAATAATTAATATGGGTGGAATGGGCTAATCTAAATAAAAGAAAGTTAGACTGGTGTCTATGTGAGCAAATACAAGTAGAAAAGTAATGTTATATGCTCAAATTTTCAATATGTACAGTACTTAATTAAAGATCTTTATATAGAAGATGAGCCTCCCATGCAAGAAATTGAATATATGAACTGCTACAGAACACAATAGCTAGAAACATGTCTTAGAGCAGGGATGTCAAACTGGCAGTCTGCGGGCCGGATGTATCACATGCAGGCCACACCCACCCCAGCTCTGCAAATGGCAAAATGTCGCAAAACGTCACGTGACCACAATGTGACATGGCGAGTTTGACACCTGTGCCTTAGAGTATTTCAGGTATTCTCAATTTACGACTGTTCATTTAACAACAGTTTAAAGTTATGACGGCCTCAGAAAAGTGACAGCCTGTACTTGTCTTACACTTGTATGACTGTCACACTACCAGCTAGCATTTACTACAGCTGCAGCATCATATGGTCATGTGATCACAATTTATAACTTTCCCAATTGGCTTCCAACAAGTCAATTGTGGAAGCCAGATTTGGTGCAATAAAAATGGTCATAAATCCAGGTCCAGTCACATGATGCCTTGCCTATTCTGGTCCCAATTGTGGTTCTAAGTTGAGGTTTACCTGTACAACTTCTGCTATTTCCATAATATAGTTTCATATATACGGTAATAGTTTTCATCATAAAATGCCCTTAACTTGCAATATATGGTCAAAGCTAAATGTTACTGTATAACGTGATCACAATAGTTAATATATATGTTTAAAAGAATATTGTACAGCAAATAGGATTTGGTTTTTAATTCACCCCTCCCCTATTTGTTTCCAGTAAATTGCATCCCACAGGGGTGATTAAAATGATCACCATGCTGCATTATATGTTCAAGTCTACATGTTCATACTCCCTGGACACAAGCTAATCCATTGCCTTCTCATTCAGCATTTGCACTGACAAACAAAACTAACCTGCAGTGAATACTTTTGCTGTTGCTAATTTGTCATTTAAAAAAAAAAAGAAAACTCCAGATCAGGAAAACTTGAATCAAATTACATCAGACACTAATATTCTAATTAAAATATTCAGTACAGCTTTGATACGTTGATGATATGAATGCAAAGGACTATTATTCCAGAAAGTAATCTATCATGTATTAAAAATTGTTATTTGCAAGGTCCATCCTATATTAAAAATTGCTTTGGGTTTTTTAACCATTATGAGAGTTACAGATTAATTTTTTTAAAAAGACTCCCAAAGGGTTAAACAGGATTAATTATCTTGATAGAAATCTAAGTGTAATTCTAAGTGTAATTCTTCAAGAACAAATTAGATATGCATAAAGTAATTTTAAAAATAAGTTAATGCATACTTAAATTCTGTCTTCATTGGTTCATTATTGTCCTCTTTCTCCTTGGCATCCTATGATACCACTGGCAGAAATTTTAAGGAGTTGCTGCTGTTGACCATTAGAGTTTGTTTCTAATATATAAAAAGTAATTGATCACTATATACAGTAATATATAGTAAAATCTATTTACTCTATTCAGAAGACTGATGTACATTTAGCTGATAATAAAAATTAGAAAAAAAGAAGATATGCTACTGAGCTATGAAATGTGAAGTTTTATGTACTGTGCTTTACATAATCAATAGATTTCTATTTAGTAAGAATAATAGGCATTTCTGTATTTTGAAATATGGGGTTATGAATTAAAAGTATGTCATGATTCCCATCTCAAGCAACAGGCAATAATCAATAGCACTGAAACTGTAGACGATGAGAAAGGTAGGAGATGCAACTAGTGGAAACATTGGAGGACGAGATTTTCTAAATTAGCATGCTTAACTTATATAAACATTCTTTTTTTTTTTAAAAAAAGATGACCCTTCAAATTTCAGTATTTGCATGCAAATTCTCAGATGGAAAGAACAAAATATGTCCTATATGAAATGTACATAATTATTCAGGTAATCACACAAATCATGGAGTAATATGGCACTAATGTGTCATTTCTCCTACAACCATTCCTATCAGTATTATTGTTTTACAGTGCATAGTACCCATCTTTAACCACACACAATGTACTTAAGAACCATGCTGCACCTCTGACAAACCATGGGGTTATCATTCTGTACTATAAATCAGGGGTTTCCAACCTTTGCAGCTTTAAGTCTGAAGAACTTCAGCTCCCAGAATTCTCCAGCCAGCCAGAATTCTGGAAGCTGAAGTCCTTCAGACTTAAAGTTGCAAACGTTGGAGACCCCTGCTATAGATGTTTAAATTGCTTTAACTACACTGGAAAAAATCCCAAACTGTCAATTTATATAGGTACAGGTAGTCCTCAACTTACAACAGTTCGCTTAGTGACCGTTTGAAGTTACAACAGCACTGAAAAAGTGACCTATGATCATTTTTCAACTGTTACAGCATCCCCATGGTCACATCATTTACATTCAGATGCTTGACAACTGACTCACATTTATGACGGTTGCAGTGTCCTGGGTGTGTGTGTGTGTGTGTCATGTGATCATGTTTTGCAACCTTTCGACCAGCAAACTGTAGATTCACTTAGCAACCATGTTATTAATTTAGCAACTGCAGTGATTCGCTTAACCAAATGGGCAAGCAAAGTCAAAAAACGGAACAAAACTCACTTAACACATTTCTCGCTTAGCAACATAAATTCTGAGCTCAACCGTGGTCGTAAGTCGAAGACTACCTGCAAAACCCATCCTCTATTATCATAAACAGAGGGCAGACCCTGTTGCTGATAGGTAACTCCAAACCCTCATTGGTGCCACGTTGATCCCCTGGTAGACCTAGGCTGTGCCTACTCACCACCCACAGCTATTTCTACTATAAGTAGGCAACCTTAACAGTGTGTCCCAGGACCTCCCATCCTCCTGCGCCATCAACCCGGGCAGGAGTTTGCTGCCCTTCGCTTTTGCACATCTTTCTCACTCACTCACTCACTCACTCACTCACAGAATGATCGCGGGCAGATGCCCATCAACACCGCTGCAAGTGCCAGGCAGCAAACTCCCCTCCCCACCCGGGGGAGTCAGGCCACCGCTCTGCCGCTATGTCCATCATCTCAGCACCGATCCCTCCTCCCCATCCGTCCCCTCCGGCTTCCCACTGTGCCCTCACCGCCACGAGGCACTGCAAACACCAGCCGCCCTGTAGCCGCCGCCGCCGCCGCCGCCGCTCCCCTTCCCTTCTCTGCCAGGGAACCCGACCCTCCGGGGCTCAAGGGAACGGGCGGGGGGAAAGGCGCTCAGGACCCCATGGCCGGGCCGAAGCTTCCCCGGTCAGCTCCGTGGCTTCGCAGCTGCTGCTCTCCGCGCCGTCGCGGAGCCCGGTGTACATCCTCCA
>JAPKID020002597.1:0-13154 GCA_026931265.2 Tropidonophis doriae | reverse complement strand
CAATAGTATTTGCAATGCATTTTTAAATGTTCAGTTGGCTGAGTTTCATGTTTTATGAATAAAGTAAATAATAATAAAAATAAATCATCTGAGAACATCTACAGAGTAGAATTAAGGCCAAGTGCTTGGTTCTAGTATTTAACACCTCAGTCCAAATGTGTCGTAGTGGCAGGCCTTTAGATCCGTGGTGACAGGTTGGTGAAACAGGGAGACACAGAGGATAAATAATTCCATATAATCCGTAGCAGTAACCCCAGATCCCCCTCAGCAAAGTGTAGGACTGCTTGAAGTAATTTGCATTCTAAAAACGTGCACATCTTTTTTGGTCAGCTGTTATATCTGCGTAGCTAGCTTGGCTTTTTATGATATACAATTAAACTATCTGCCTCTCTCCCATATTCCAACAGTCTTTTTTAAATAGTGGTAGAAGATTCACAAAGCCAGCACAGGAAAATAGTTAATATATGTACTGCCACTGCAAGTAGAAAAAAATTGAGTCAAGGCTGACCCAAATTTTGTACAAAGGTTTGCATTTTGGGAGCTTTATGAATGATGCATACTGCATATGTTCAGAAATGTTTCTGCTGGGCTTGTGAAGGGAGAAAAATAGCAAACTGTACCCTCCATTCTGAGGTCTGAATATAAATCATTTGATGAATTATCAGTTGTGTGTGATCCTTTTTCTGGAGAAAAAAATCACTTCATAAACTTTGGTCTAAAAGTAAAATGGTGTTTTTCAATGAAAAAGATGCTCCATTTTTGTTCCCAAAACAACGATGCTGAAGGAATTTCTTGGAAATATCTATTGTAACCAACTGAGTTTGCTGAATTACTTCTGCTGTTTGACTGAGTGAGGGTTGGAACCTCAGAAAAATAATAACAATCTCTGTAATGTCTCATTCCTGACTTCATGCAGTGTGGGTGGATCAGGAGGAAACTGGGCCACAAGGAACTGTTTTGTTAATAAAAACTACAAAAAGTAGTTATCAGGATGAGAGAATTGGATGTCTTTTCTGCTAACTGCAAAGGAGGGGAAGAGCTCATCTTCATGGCATGTGGAATGCAAGATTCTAGCTTTTTAGAACACTGAATATTCATAATAAAAAGGCATCTTCCAGCCCCTGTTAGTGTCCCCTAAAACAGACAGGCTGAGAAAGAGGGGTTTGTGTGCCTCCCTCCCCATTCCTCTCCTTAAAACTCCTGGTTGAATGAGTAACGGTTGTTTAAACACCAGGCTGTACTCAGTGCTAGTAAAATGATTCAGAAACAAGGCTGAGGGGACCAAATGGGAAGTAATAGGATTCACTGAATAGGATGATTTGATGTACAGAGATTTAACTCAATCTCATGTATTTACTGTATCTGCTGTTGCGCAACTTATACTTTAAGTATTATTTGTGTGTTGTTTACTATCCAAATAGAAAACAAGCAAGGAAAAAAATTCCTTTGGGTTACGTTAAGGGCACGATACTGCAATAATTGTAAGGAAATTCCCCTAATCATTGAAGTGTCTCTGTACAGAGCTGGCACTGGTTTTCTTTTGGGCAGGGATTTCTCCTCTGTGTGCTTTGCAACTTCCTGTCATAGCATAATCTTCTTAATCCTGCTTTAGCTCTATTAATTTTCCTCCTTTCCTCTTTTTCTGATCCGCTTTCTCTCTGCTGCATGTTCAGGAGTTCCTGAGCTAGAGGAGCAACTCAGGCCCCGCCGTGGTCAGCAATATCCCAGGCAACCTCCGGAGCCTCTTGTATCATGCAGCAGGGGCCCTGGGATGGTGGTGCCTGAATGTATCCCATTCTCTCTGTCTTACAGGCTGTGCAGCCTTCGCCTGAAAAAGCTGACGGTGCTGCGGGAACTAGACAAGGAGCTTAGCTCTGTGCTCATTGCTGTGAAGATCCAGGTAAGGTGCTGATCTTCTCTACTGTATTCACCTGTCTTTGGGAAGGTCTACTGGGTCCTCCTCAGAGATGCTTTACTTCACTGTGTTGTTGTTATGGTCTCATTGTTGTTGCACGCTTGCCTTTTCTCTGGAGAGAGGAACCACCTTTACTGTCTCTGCGAAGCTTCTTGCTCTTTAAAGGGTCACTATTTGATGTGTAGAAATGTATATTGCTATATGACAGTAGTATTACACAGGAATGATACTACGTTTATATACAGGAATGTGCACATTTAGATTATAAACTTGACAATACTTTTACATAATTGCTAAATATATATAAAAAAGATCTTGGTGAAGGCCATGTGCTTTTGTCCTGAGTATGAACTTGGAGAAGGAGGAGAAAGACCCAAGGCTCTTTCCACATGAGTAATGATCAACCATCCCTAGTAAAGATGTGGTCTGGGACACATATTGTATTTGATCATGTTTTTTTCAACCATAGTTTACTGAAATAATCCTAGTTAGTGGGATTCTAAGAGTACACTTTGCCATTTTGTAATTTGTTTAATTAGAGGCAGTCTGGTTTTCTTTCTCAGGCTTCTGACAAATAAGACTAATTATTAAATACAGCCGAAATATAAACAGGCAGATCTATGCAAGCAATATCTGTTTCTGAACTTAGACTAGGATTCTCCATTCTCACCTCCATTCTCAGACTAAACAAATACCAGAACATAATAGGTAATTTCAAGAAACAACTGGACCAAACCATGACCTCAGAACACACAAAAATGCTGACTACCATCAAGACTAAATCTCTAAGACAAGCTGAAAAATAGAAAAGGAAAGAAATACAATATAGACAATGCTAATCAGTTAGAATACTTTGCAGTCTTAGAAGAAGCAACATTTAAAACCAGTTTGCCAAGACCCAACAAAATATAATTATACCACAGATCAGAACAACATAGAATAAGAGCCAACTCAAAGCAGCTCTCAAAAATCTAAGGGAGAAACAAACCACCACCTTGCTCTCAGCAGACAAAGGTCAAACTACAGCTGTCATGGACAGAACATAATACATTCAAAAAGCTGAAGAATACTAAAGGACAAAAACCCCTATATTCTAGTAAATGCCAACCCAGCACAGAAGCTAGACAATCTCATCAAGTGAACCCATAACTAACCTTGAAAGGTCAAATCACAAAAGAATAATAATGGGAAATGATAATCAGTGTACTCATCCCCCAGTGCTTTTGTGGAAATTCAAAAACATAGAAGCCTGACATACCTCTTCATCCAACTGTATCGTTACTATAGATCCCAGCATACAACATGGACCATACAGAAAAGCTTAGATAACTCACAGTGGGGAACACATATTCTATTAGCTCTCCATTGCACTGCCTCCATAAAATCAAAGACTTAAAAATAGAAGAAGATGAAATTATGGTTTCATTCAATGTCGTAGCCCCATTTACATCCAGAGATTGAGAACTAGCAAAAGATCCATGGCAGCATATTCAACAGCCCTGACCTAATCAAATAAAACTAAGACCCAAATATCCAGTATTATGGAACTTTTCAACCTCTGCCACACTATGTACTTTCAGTTTGATTGACAATGTACCACAAAATCAGAGGAATACCCATGGGATTACTATTCTCAGAACTCATAGCAGAGACCATAATAAAGTGGCTAGAAACTATAGCACTCTCATGCATAAAACCAAAAGTATGGCTCCAGTATATAAATGATAACTTTGTCATAATCAAAAAGGAACAACTAGAGAAGATACATGAGGCAATCAACAATACCTTCAAAGGGACACAATTCACAAGAAGTAAACAACACACTATTTTTTCCTGGATATCCTCATCAGCAGAGGAAACAATGCAAATTAGACATTCAAGCCTATCAAAATGTAACCCACCATAACAAAGGACCCCATTATCAAAGTTGAAAACCCAAATTTCTGCAAGAGGTGCTGTTTAAGGACATTGTTTAGACAGTACAATAACCTGGAATCCTAGAAAAAGGAATTAGACCACATATATAAAATATCTTTCAACAAAATGGGTACCCATACCACTTCATTAAAAAAACATGTCACCGCTCAATCCATTCATACATCCTTTGGATGCCATACTTCAAAAATATCTCAGAAATTACTAATAAGCTATTACAATCACATGGCACCACAGTAGCATACAAATCTACCAAAGCCCACCAAAACATCTTAAATAAACTGAAAGACCCAGTAACTAAGAAGAAAAAAGAAACAGAAATCATGTATAACATACAGTGGAAAGTCATACAGCCAGAAGACATGATGAAAACTCCTTAATCTCACAACACACGTATAGACTCAACTATAGTTTCAGATGTGAAATGGTAAGCATCCTAAATCAAACTAAAGCCAAAAAATGCTAAGAAAGTATTAGATGATTGGCATTCAGACAAATCAGCCAACAATAGACAAATTGAGATAAACCACATTTATATACTATTCCAAGACAAGAAGAAAAAAAAGCTAAAAAGGAAATAAAAAGACCCAAACACATCCTCTCCAGCAGCCACCCGCCAGATAAGCAGGAATTAACACTAGAGAAACAATCAAGCAGAAAACAATACCCTAATCAAGGAGCCCTCAAGAAGAAAACCATACTCCCACCAACACTGGCAAGAAATGCTACTATACATAAACAGAGAGCAAATCCCACATCCACTAGCATTGGTGACATTCCTTAATTGAATCATGAAATGTCTGCAAGCAAATGACTAAGATCAGAGAGTACCAAGGACTCCATAGTTCAATCCTGATTTACAAATATTTCTTCTATTGTGATTGTTCATTCTGAAATGCAATCTACAGGTAGTCCTCAATTTAGGACCACAATTGAGCTCAGAATTTATGTTGCTAAGCGAGAATTTTGTTAAGTGAGCTTTTGTCCCATTTTATGACATTTCTTGTCACATTTGTTAAGCAAATCTCTTCAGTTGTTAAATTATAGCACAGTTGTTAAGTGAATCTGATGTTCCCATTGACTTTACTTGTCAGAAGGTCGCAAAAAACGGTCACATGACCCTGGGACACTATAACCATCATAAATATGAATCAGTTGTCAAGAATCCAAAAGTAAATCAT
Source organism: Tropidonophis doriae (assembly GCA_026931265.2). Taxonomy (NCBI): domain Eukaryota; kingdom Metazoa; phylum Chordata; class Lepidosauria; order Squamata; family Natricidae; genus Tropidonophis; species Tropidonophis doriae. The sequence continues at coordinate 8,123 of JAPKID020002597.1, read as the reverse complement.
GTGACCATAGGAAAGCTGCTACGGTCATACTTGTGAAGAACGGTCATGTCATTTTTTTCAGTGCCATTGTAATTTTGAACTGTCACAAAATGAACTGTTGTAAATTGAGGGCTACCTGTATATGGTTTTCTTGCTGGACCATAAGAATTGAGCTTGTCTTTCTGATAACAACTCCAAAATGCTATAACCCTCTTTTGTACTTGCCTCAGTAGTTTATTAGGAGACAGTTACATTGTCAAGATTTTGTCCCATAAATTAAACTGATGATGATTTTAAATAAAAGATTTATCAATTATGTGAGAACTTTTAAAAATATTGTCCGGGGCATTCAAATCTTTAGGATACTTGAGGGATTTTCTATACTTTTCTATATTTTCTATAGAAAGTATCCAAATATGCTTTTTTCTTTCTTTGGGGAATCATAACATTCTGAATATTAAAAAAATCTTGATGCATATTAAAATAATGTATGAATACAGTTGTGCCACTAACTATCCCATTGCTAGCAGCACGTTAGAAGTCTTTGATAGCTTAAGCACAATGGGATAAGAAGAATACTATTGTAATATATCCTTTTTTTGTAAAAGGCTTTTAATTATAACATTTCTAAATGTCACTATTAAAAAAACTGGAACTATTCCATTTAAAATTTAATTGCATGAGTGAGCAAACTTGGCTAAAAATGCACACACTATGCAAAAAAGCCATCATTGGTTGCCATATACTATTGAGTGTTTATTTGTTGTTAATACATGAATTGCAGGGTGGTTTGAAGCACCTAACTGCTTTGTCTAAGAAGATAGCTCATCTACTATTTTTAGAAAATTATTAGCGGAGCGTGTGTTTGTTTAAAATTGAAGAGAGTCAGGGTGAGGAGTGATGAATTTCATAAAGGGCCTTTCTAGATCAATAATTTGTGCTGAGAATTGAGGATAGAATTTACTGGTTCCCATGGATTATGATCAGGGGTGGGATTCAGCCGATTCGGACCGGTTTGGGCGTACCAGTAGTTCCAGCGCTCAGTTGCAGCCCCCCACCACCACTGCTCTAGTCTGTCCTATATTCCCTTTGGTTGAAGCCCAGCTGATAGACGTGGCTGGGCCTCACAGGGACTGCAGTAGAAGATAAGTTTTAGAGCTGTTTTCAAATGCACTGCGTATATACATGCATGCATGCACAAGGCATACACTCAACGGACCGGTTGTTACAATGGTTGAATCCCACCACTGATTATGATGTTTCCATAAATAAAATGTCTTTAAAAATCGTTGTTTTCTTTGGAAAACTATGTTCTTTATACCAGTTAAGGTATTTAAACCATTTGTTTCACGGAGGCCCTCTAAGTGAAAAAAGAGAACCAAGAGAGGTATTGCACTTCCTGTGCCCTGCTCAGCTGTTGGAAAAGCTGCTGATGCCACTAAAAGCAGCCTGGGGAAGAGGCAGAGAGCTTTGCATTCTCTGTAGGCAGCCATTAGGATTTAAATCCAGGATTAAGAATTGAAGCTGCTGTTTTTAAAGTTGCTTTTTGAAAGCGTATCAGGGGTGATCTACACAGTGCAAGATAGACAACAGCAAGATACACTGAACTGTAGCCCGTGAGGTTTCCCCTAACTTGATGGACAAAGATGGTGCCGTTCCCTGAAATTCTTCATCATAGTAGTTTTACTTGCAGGTAGTCTTCGCCTTACAATCATTCATTTAGTGACCTTTTGAGGTTACAATGGCACTTCAAAAAGTGACCTATGAGTAGTTCGCATCCTTATCACTGTTGCAGCACCCCTATCGCCACATGATCAACAGGCACTTGCCAACTGGCATATATTTATGATTGTTGCACTGTCCCAGGATCCTGTGATCACCATTTGTCACCTTCCCAGTTGGCTTCTGGCAAGCAAAATCAATTGGGAAACCCAGATTCCCTTATCGAATGCATGATTCACTTAACAGCTGCAGTGAACTGTCTTCCTTAGCAGTAGAAATGTTGAGGAGCACAGTGGCTCCAGTGGTTAGAACATTGAGTTGACAAGCATCAAGCCCATATTTGAGACCCTAGGCTACCATAGGACACGGTGAGCTCCCATTCTTCACTCCAGCTCCTGACATGAAAGGAACCTCCAACTGGTCGTCCCCCAGGCAACGATGCTGTCACACACTGGCTACTTCTTTCAACCTGGAAGTGCCTTAGTGCTTCCAACATGAGTGTGATGCAGTGTGATGGAAATGTTGGGCTCAGCTGTGTAAGTTGCGGAGTATGTGTACTCTGACTCCAGCTTTAAAGTGCAGCCCGATGAATTACTGTTCTGAAGTCCATTGGAGTCTTCCCCAATTTGGCTCCTCCTAGTTGTCTGGGCAGTAAGTCGTAGACTACATATTGCCTGGAAATTAAAGAGGTTATTGTCCAATATACTTGGAGGGTGCTAAGTTGGGGAAGGCTGCTCTGCTGACACTCCAGAGACGAAATATGACAATGAATACTGGCTCTATCCTTATTGTAAGGTTATAAGTCTGAAAGCACTTCTCATGTTCCCTTGCCTTTACTCCATTCCTTCTTTGGGGTGAGATACTTTGATTTTGATCATTGTCTAATTCCTCATGTCTTTTTACAGCCCATTGCACCAAACTACTTGGGGGAGGAGGAGGATGGGAGCCACAAGGGGATGTTTGTGGTCTCTATCTGGTTCCTCAGCCATACTCATCCCATACAGTAGCTGTAATAAAGTCTCAATGCTGAGGTGACAAGATGTGGAGAGGAGCTGTGTAATACACAGTTGTGACCCCATTTCTGTGTTATTTTCTGCAGTTTTCAGGCAACCTAAGAAGGCTTAGTTGATGCTGAGAATGAGAAATGGTATTTAAATAATATAGGAAGATTGCACCTGCAAATATAATATTTCAATTGTGCAGGCCAACAGTGTTTAAATCAAAGAGCAGTCTAAGAAGATGCTATTATCTACAACATTGAATTTTGAGATTTTAATTCAGAACAAATCAGCTAATGTCTGAAGCAACTGTTGTAGCTGCGTATTTCTTCTCTTCCGTCCGTCCGTCCCCAAATCCCATTAGAACAACTGAGGAAACAGCCAGTGTGATATGTAGCCTTAAATGGCTTGGATTCTCATTCTTTCAAACAAGCAATGGCATTCTTGTGCAAACTCAGGAGGCTCTCGTTTCATTTTGTTTTCATCTCTGGAGTCTAATTTTTCAGTCGTTAAAATCAGGTTTTTATGTGAGTTGCTTACAGCATTTTCATCCGAGAGTGCAACAGTTCTTGTGTTTAATGCAGAAAACAAAGACATACACCTGGATGATTGTCTGAGTTTACTTAAGCTTGGAAGAGGGCAATCTTTTTGCCCTCTGGGCCTAGAAAATCAATTTTATCCAGATGTATCTGGACTCCAGGGATGGGATGAAAAGAAAAGAAAATGAGAGCTTTCTGAGTTTCACAATTGATTTTCCAATGAAAGTAATTTAAAATCCATATGAAATTGTTTCTTAGTCTGACCAACTTCATAGGGCTGACATTCATTATTTTATGATGATCCTCAGGATTCTGTCTTATTGTCAAAGCTGAAACATATGCTCAAACTGCTAGAACAGATTCTGAGGGGCTTTGGAGAGAGATGCCATCAGTGTGTTGATGACACCTAACTCAAACCTCAAGTAAGTGATCAGTACCCATGAAGCTTAAACTCAACAATAGGCTGAATGACAGAGATTGTACATCAAGAAAAAAATGCTCTAACGGTAAGAACCATTCAGCAACATTGCAATTGGCACATTTCCATCACTATGGTTAGTGCCAGTGATGTGATTCAGGTTTTTTTACTACCAGTTCTGTGGGTGTGGCATGGCTTGGTGGGCATGGCAGGAGAAGGATACTGTAAAAACCCCATTCTCCATTCTCTCCCCACTGCAGGGGAAGGCTACTGCAAAATCCCAATTTCCTCACAATCAGCTGGGACTTGGGTGGCAGAAAATAAAGGGAGAGGGAGGCAGGGCCAGTAAGAGGTAGTATTTGCCGGTTCTCTGAGCTTCTCAAATTTCCGTCACCAGCAAAACCTGCTGAATGCCACCTCTGGTTTGTGCCCCAACTTCAATTTTTCCTAAGCAACGGATGGGAAAGATTTAACAACTGTTTTCCACATTTGGTTACAGTCCATCCCAACTGCTGCAGTGTACCTTATGTGTGCTTGTGCTTGAAAAGTATCCAGAAATTGTAATTGCCCAGGCTGCTGACAAGTGCAAGGAGTAGGAACCATTAAAGCCTATTTTGACAGCTCAGTTGCCTTTCAGCCACAGTTTAAGAAGCTGGTGTTGATCTAAACACCAAAAGCTTATGATCATCTGTCTTGCTATGAAACTACTTGGTTACTTGGATGAGCAGGAAGGGTCTTCTTAATTATAGATGCCCCGTTGCAGGAAACTTGACTATGGAGTATATGAGAAAAGGCTGCCTTCTACAGTATGTAGCACCCGGCTATGATGTGTGCCCTAAGGATATACATTTAGCTCTCACTTTCTCAGTAACGAGAAAATATTTCTTATACATTAATTATAAGATTTTTTAAAAAAAATAGTTTTAAGTGGAATAAAGCCATTATGTTTCATATGCTTGTATTTTAAGCTTTTGAAATATTGAAATAAAGAGAAAGGCATGGCATAAATTCAATAAAAAAGGAAGGAAAGAAGGAATTCAGTTTTCTTGCATCGAGGAGAAATAGCAAAAGATAGCAGAAGCCAAGACTAGTCCAGGCTCATTTACCGTTTCCACAGCAAACAATGCTTCCTGACATGAATAATTATAGAGGCCTTAGAACAAAAACAATTGTTAATTCAATTTGTGGGAGATCATTTAGGTGTTATAACCAGCTGTTAAAAGGATGAGATAATAACACCCAGGAAATAAAGGAAGAACTTAAAAAAGGAGAGGGGGGCAGGAAATTAACATGAGCTACTTTGCTCAAAATGTGTACCTAATTCATGTTGAGAAACCTGACATTGCTGGTGTTATGTAACAGGACTCATGCGAAAACTCTGATGGTCCTAATGCCAATTCCCCCAATCAGATCAGATATGTAATGTTGCACATTGCAAGGCCTCACAGAGAAGTTTCTTACAAGCCAGCATGTATTTATCATAGCTCTGAAAATAACCTGAAATATTTCTGTAACTCTGGATGATGCTTTTTAACATCTGTGGTGGTTAGTAGTGAGTTTTTTAGGTTTATAGCAAATCCGTCCTCTAAAAGCTTTTAAAAAATTCACTCATGGGAAGCATTGGCTTTGATTCTAACATAATTAGAATTATGTTATGAAAGCTATAAATACATTGCTTTTGATTTTTGATTTGAAACATATTTGATCAGATCAGTGTTTGTAGTTAGATCTGTATGTGTATGTCAGCGGTGGGATTTACCTTCCCTGCTGGTTCGCAAATGTGAGGGCTCTCTCTCTCTTCTCTCGCACACACAATGTCTGTGCATGCGCACTGCCTTCTGCGCATGCACAGTGCTCACATATGACATCGAGCTGGGTGGCTGGAATCTCCCACAGCCCCTGCTACTGGTTTGCGTGAACAAGGGAGAACTGGCTGAATACCACCTCAGGTGTATATTATATTGAAAGCCAATTTGATTTAATGGTTAAGGCATCAGGCTAGAAATCAGGTGACCATGATTTCTATTTACTCCTGCTTTAGCCAACTGGGTGACCTTGGGCCAGTCAGATTCTTTGAGCCCTAAGAAGGAGGCAATGGCAAACTATCCCTGAAGAAACCTTGCCAAGAAAGATTTTTAAAAAAGTTATATTGAGAAGCTTTAAGTACAGAAAAACCAAGAAACTGCCACACATGAAAGATAGCACTCCTCTTCCTAACAGAAATTTCAACAGAATTGTAATCTTCATGGGAAATGTATTATAGTGAAAATCTTCTTCTGTAAGCACACTAAATATTTTGGCAAGGTATTAATTTCAGCTTTTCTATTAATGTTTGGCAAGGCCAAATTAATGGTTATATACCGTACTTATGCACTCACAGATTGGTCTTTTTGAATGATTTGATGTGACTTTACTATTAATAATGGAAGCTCCCAAATAATTCTTCCCTACAGTTAGACTGGTTGTCACCTTTCGGTTTTTTCTTTTCTGTTCCAATGTTGCTGAAGTGGGTTACAAAGTGATGCTTCAGTATGTTGCATTTTTCCAGGCTCTTTTATTTTTCTTGCCAACAATCTGCTGTTTTTGCTGCCAAAGCTGATTCTCTAGCATTGCTATTTCAGTCCTCTGTTGGACTCTAGCTTTCTTTTTATCCTTTTTCTTTCCCTTTGATTTATGTAGTTGTTTTGAATAACCCTCCTTCTCACATTGAAGTGCCTTCATTTAATTTTCAACAACAACAACATTATTATTATTATTATTATTATTATTATTATTATTATTATTATTATTATTATTATTATTCTGTGGTTAATCTTTGGTGAGATTCACAGCCTTTGGGGCTGGTTGGTAGCTCAACAGCTCGAGTCCTAACCAAGGACCTAGGAACTGTTAAGGTAACGTCGGAGGATATAAGCTGTTCCAAGTAGGGTGGTTTTTTGTAGACTCTGATACATTTAGAATTTCCAAACAGTGAAGTAGCCCTTTAGGTATTGCTCCAAGGACTCCAATTACAATCAGGACAATACATGATTTCTTTTTCCACAGTCGCTCAACTTCTATTTGCAAGTCCCGGTACTTTGTGATTTTTTATTGCTGCTTATCTTCAGTTCGGGCATTACTAGGTATTGCAATGTCAGTGAAATAATAATAATAATAATAATAATAATAATAATAATAATAATAATAATAATAATAATAATAATGTTTTTGTTGTTGTTGTTGTTGTTATGTTTTTGTTGTTGTTATTGTTATACATGAAACTCAGTCAACTGAACATTTAAAAATATATCCCAAATATCATTGACTGGTGCTGATGGTTTATATGGGTTGCTGCACCCCTCCCTTTTTTCCGCCCAAGCATCAAATTTCATACAAACATGCCTGGTTCTGCAATGTATGAAAAAACATGTTGGTTTATACATAGGCAGTGAATAGCTTTTTGCCGGCTTTTCCCTGGGTGGATGTTTTGTTGCCAGATAACCTTTGTATTCTCTTCTGATCCCATCAGTCACCTTGATTAATAGGATTAACTATGCTGTTAGTTTGCCCTGAGATGCAGAAAAATATTCAGGGAAATCTTGACAAGAAAGTGTCTGGACAGGATGCTCTTGCCTCCTTTCATGTCGCACCATGTTCTTGGTTTTAGACAACTTAAGGCAAATTCATAGGAAGATACATAGGCTCCATATGATCTTTATTTTTATTTTTGGGGAGGGGGAAGGGTTGCCTTTGAGTTAGTCTGAACTCCTGGCAACTACCTGAGCAAGACCCTGCAGTTTTCTTGGCAAGATTTTTTAGAAGTGGCTTGCCTTCTTCCTAGGACTGAAAGAGCATCACTCTTGTGCCCCAGATGGGAATGGCACCTACAGTCCCTGAATTTCTAGTCTGATGCCTCAACTGCTACACCAAACTGGCTCTTTCATATGCTCCACATAGGTAGTTATCCTATAATCCTGATTCAGATCATAGCCTATTAAGACAGTCTATCAATTATTCTAGTAAAAAGTTGTAGTAACCTATTCACATCTGAACAGAACCTGCATGCTACATGGTGCTTGTAGCCAAAGGAATATGTGAAGAAACAATCAGCGCAATATCAAGTTTTGCAATATTCCTACTTTATAGAAGTAAGGTACATGCAAAAGGCTGTTATTCTTTTTATAATATAGTAATTTTCTGGCAGTTCAAATGGTTACGTCTATATGGCAGAAATTTTTGCATGCAACGTTCATGCATCAAACAGTCTTTTTATTTGGATTATATAGTCCACGGGCCTCAGGCAGGGGTGGTGGGGTGGCGATTATGGTTAGGGAAAGTCTCGGACCGAGGGAGATCACTGTGCCTCAGACGACCGGCTGTGAGTCCCTTTTCGTGAGGTGTGGCCTGGGGTGGCAGGTGGGCATGCTGGTCACATACCTGGCTCCTCGCTATGTGGCAGCTGCCCTGCCCGAGCTCCTGGAGGTGATT
>JAPKID020002596.1:0-13156 GCA_026931265.2 Tropidonophis doriae | reverse complement strand
GGGGGGGGGTGGGGTGGGGGGGGGAGAAGGGGGAAGTAATGATCCTTTCCTCAAACTTTTCCCCAACCCATGCAGTGAGCAGATGGCTAAACCCCTTGACAAACAAAACTGGCTCATTTTCTTTATGGTCCGCCTGTGTATATGAAAAGGCTGTCTGGCTCTTTTCAAGGAGGCCTTTATAGAATAGGCTGTTCTAACAGTAACACTTGGCAACTAGCTACCCCCAAAGTCAAAGAAGCCCACCAGAGGAAATCCTCCAAACTTAGCACAGTACCTCCGCTGATGGCTCTTGTGGAGCTTCTGACGGAAGAAGTGTAATTTGTCTGGGGAAACTTCCCCTTCCTGCCTGTGTTGGAAGTCCTTGTCGAACGGATTCTTCATCTGAGCACACAATTATGGGAACTTCAGCCACATTTTTGCTCAGTTGGTTCTCAAGGGCAGCAGAAACATCAGCAAGCAGAGGAGAAGGGGGACACTGCATACCATCTCCAACAACATCCAAATCCTATCAGGGAACAACAAAGAAGCCCATTTGGGGTTGGGGAAACACAGTACTGGCCACTAGGTTTTTCCTCCCTCCCAACCAAACACCATACGAAGGCATTAAAAAATCAGCCCCACTTTTAATTAAAAAGGATGAAAAAAAATAACTTTTGGCAGTCTAAGACTAAGCTTCATTTCATTTAGAATAGTCCTCAGCCTACAACCATTTGTTTAGCAACAATTCAAAGTTACAACAACACTGAAAAAAGTGACTCATGACTGGTTTTAACACTCATGACTGTTGTACTATCCCCATGGTCGCATGGTCAAAATTTGGATGCTAGATAATTGGCATGTATTTATAACAGTTGCACACTATCCTGAGATCATGTGATGAGTCTCTGTAACCTTCCCAGATGGCTTCCAACAAACACAGTCAATGGGGGAAGACAGATTTGCTTAATGATCACATCATTCACTTAACAACTGCAGTGCTTCCCTTAACTCTGGCCAAAAGATTGCAAAATAGTGCAAAATTGCCTTGTTTAGTAACAGAAAGTATGGGTTCTATTGTGCTTGTTAGGTGATGACTACCTGCATTCTGCTAATACAGGTAGCTTTGCTGGGAGGGCTTGCTGTTTTAGAGGGTCTGCCTCTTTTTCTTTATTTTAAAAAAGTGAGATGAAATTAAAAGGGGGCATTTATAGATCCAGAGCAGCCAGTTTGTTGAGCAAGACTTTCTAAGTATACAGTACAAACTACTGATTATAATGAAATGGATTTTAATTAAAATATGTTCCCCAGAAGATTGCCTCAAAAATACAAAACAGTATTTAGGAAGATATTTTTAAATGATTGGGCAGAAGATATTTTTAAATGATTGGGCAGATAATTATCTTTCTATTAGGATCAATATGAAGCAATGAATTAAAAACTACAAGTCGTCCTCGACTTACAACAGTTCATTCAGTGACCGTTTGAAGCAGTGAACAGAACTGAAAAAAGTGATTTATGACTGTTTTTCACACAACTGTTGCAGCATTCCCATGGTCACGTGATAAAATTCAGAAGCTTGACAACACTCATCTTGCAATTGCAGTCTCCCAGGGTCATGTGATCACTTTCTACTACTTTCTGTCAAAGTCAATAGGGAACCAGATTTATTTAACAACCATGCACTAACTTAACATTTGCAATGATTCACTTAACAATTTGGCAAGGTCATATAATGAGGCAAAATTCACCAGTCTCACTTAGCAACATAAATTTTGGGTCATAAGCCGAGGGCTACTTATATTACCTTTGTAGACAGAGTAGAAAAAAGTTGCAAGAATTCCAAGATACAAATTTTAACACTCATTTTTCAAAGGCATTCCAAAATATCCAGTATAAATGCTCCAGCCCTCACCAACTGAATACCATTATAAGTCAATACAATTTCACTTTAAAGAATTGATAGTGAGTGGCCTACCCATTGTTGTAAAAGTAGCATTAGAAACACTTAACTTTCACTGCCTATGGGAGATTATTAAGAACTGAACCATATATTCAGAAAAGCCATGTTACACGCCCTGAGAGTGTAGGCTTTCTTTTCCTGTTGGTGTTTTACATATTGGATGAATAGAAAAATGACTATTTCATTCGGTAACTCTGGTTATCTTACTTTTTTTTTATTATTTACCTCTCTTTTGCTTTCAGTCTCTCTTACATCATAAAGTTTGATAGAAGTACTGTATGTATTTGCATTTTCCCCCTATCCTTTGATATGTAGGTTCATGCCCAGCTCAAAGATCATGGAGTATTCTGCAATGCCTAAGATACTTACATCACTGAACTCCAGTGGCAAACTCTCCGTGGGGCAGAGTTCAGCTGCACTCAAGTAGAGATCCGTGGAAGCGGTTTCCAGTTCCTCAGGAACACACAGTACCTGTTCAGGAATATACATCTGAGGTGGTAGCTCTAGATGGAGTGGGCAGCAGGGATTTTCAGAAAGGTTTACAGGCACTGGCTTGCTGCAGGGTGCTTCTTCTGACCCTTGGCACAATTTAAATAGGAGTTGATTGGTATCCTGGCAAATATCTGATGATGGGAGTCAAGGAAACTTGGCAAAATTTGCAATGCATAGTAGGTATAAAAAGTTTACCTTTAAGCAAAACATCTGACCTTGGAAACGTACAATATGTAATCTAGTGAAATTAAAGGGGAACTTTACTACTTTTCTCCTTGGAGAATCTTGTATGTGTTAGAAAATATTGGGGTTAAATACGAGCTCTGTATACATTAGCAAAATCTGTTAACCAACAATAAAAATCAACTTTTGATTTAGAATTGGGGTATTGTTCTATACTAGTGGACTGATTCTGTTCTCTAACTTCAAAATAAAAATAGATGTCTAAACTACACAAATGTTGAATTTTTAGTAGCAACGTTTATACATAACTGAAAATGTATTTTCCTGCAAAAAATTTAAATTTACAACAAAATTTAGCTCATTCCACAAGCATCCAACTAAATACCAATATTTAGTGAATTCTATATTACTTATTGCTGGCTTAAGAGTTAACATTAAGCCTTTTATAAGAGCCTTTTTTTCATATACATTCACACATGGGACTGAAGTGATCCAAACAATTTGGTTTTATTTCAGGCTGTGGCTTAACTGTAATTTTATGTTTTATTGTTGCTTCCAACTGAATTGACTGTTCCACTTTAATTCTGAATCTATGGAACAGCCAACAGACCATAGGAAGTCACTTCTTTGGGCTCCTGCTTGAAACCAGAGGCTACACCAAGCCACCAGCCTTGATTCAGGGCCATGAAAAGCACAAAGATGGGAAATCATTGGACCATATTGGGACAGAAATTGAATTTTGATTAATACTCATGAATATCTTACACTTTGGGGGGGGAAAACCTTTGATGGAAAATTTTAATGAAGAGTTTGGTGGAAGCAGGATGATGGCTTTAAATCAATCACAGTAATACACATTAACACATTGTAAGTCACTTCTTGTGAGATGGTCGGCTACATAAATTTGATCAATAAATAAATAACTGTCCACACAGCCACATTCTGCACCAGGTGAATCTCCTGGATGCTTTTCAAGACCAGACCCATGTATAGTACATTGCAATGATCCATTTTGGAGGTGACCAGGGCATGAATGATAATGAGTGCAGCCTCAAGGTCCAGGAAGGGCACAGCTGGTGCACAACACAAAAACTGTACATAGTGGCCATGGCTGTCTCCTGCTCCTTGAACAGGAACTAAGAGTCTAGCAGGACCCCCAGGTTGTGCAGTGGGTCTCTCTGGGCCAATAAAACCCCATCCAGTATCAAAGATACTGAATCACATATCAAAGCTCTGGAGTTTGACTGTTTATCAGGAACTGAGTTTGTGTCAAACCTGGATGGGGGCAAAAAGAATGATATTAAGAAATATTCCAGATATCAAAGGAACGGTTGTCAAAATGTGTAATCTCTCTGTTTTGGAAAAGATATTGTCTACCAATCAAAGGATGCCGCAATATGTGTTACTATGGCAGGGATTCTGTGAACAGAATTGATACTATTTTAAGACATTTGGACTTTTAATTTTTTTAATGTTTTATTTTTAAGATTAAAGATTTTGTTAAAATATAGGTATTAAAATGTGTTTAATTGGTCTAATTGTGAGAAGTATTAATACTAACACCAGTGAGAAAAAGGATACGAGTAAGGCAATGTCTTGTCATTGGAAGAGACTGGTTGGAACATCGAACATCATCTACAAAGGCCAAACACCTCTGGCTAGAACGGGTAGTGTGTGCCTGGAAGGTACAAACCAAACACAAGATAATATTTTAGAGAAGCTACTCTTTTAATATGAATTCTTTCAGTCATACATCAGCCTCTGAAATATACGCATCAACTCCTCATGTGTTTTCATAATCACACAACAGACTAAATTTATTAACAGTATAAAAAGCAGGCTAAAAAGTGTCTCATTGTGAAGAGGTTCTACTCTTCCCAAATTGATGTTCCCTTGAAAACACTTGATTTTGAATTCTGTACGTGGTACAAAGCTTGCACATATCTGGAAATTAAGAGTTACTTCCATTTTTATGCTTTGCTTTCATAAAATAATCAGCCACACAATTTCTACCACCATTGGAGAAACAAAGAAGCAAGTAACTCAATTACCTGCTGGCCAGCACCCTCTGTAGCCAGCATTCTGCGTTCCTTCAGTTGCCGATGTAAGAGAGCCTCCACACCATAGCGTTGTCGATAGCGCCTTAAGTATTTCAACTGCTTCAAGTTTTCACGTTCTTTAGACAGAAGACCCTCTGGGCCTGTCAGGAGACTGCTACCTGGAAGACATTAATAACGCATCCTCAATGTAGAATTAAAGTATTATACCCTTCTACTACAGATCAAAAGAGTTCTTCTGGGAGTTTTACTCATTCTGCTTCGGGAAAGAAACTGCTTTAGCCCAATTCTTAGATTTGATTGTTGCTTCAGAGAAGAAATACAAAATGATCACCATAATTCTACTGCAGAGATGAGCAACACAAAGCTTCCTTTCACTCCGCATTGTATTGTCATTTCAATAGTCTGATTTTCAATGTTAGGTTTCCTACTTCCATTACACTCTCTCCCAACCCCTACCCCCTTCAACCTTAAGGCCTAAAATAGTTCCTTTGGGATCCAATGTTAACCCATTTTGGAAGAATTTTAAGATTGAGAATTGGTCAGATTGGAAGGTCGTCTTGCATTTCCCCAACCCTTGAAATGCTGCCCATCCCTGTTCTGTAAAAGTATGGTGTCTGTAAGGTTCTACTACTCTGAGAATAAATGTAGCACTTCACAAGATTTTTAAAAGGTAGGTAAAAAAGAATCAAGGTGCAATCTAGAGGAAGCACCATCTTCCCACCATCTTCCAGCAGTGTTGTCATGGAAGATTTTTGGGGTGATGTTTTCAGAACATATATTTCAAAAACTACTCTGTAACATATATATAAAAGCACTTCGTTAGAAGTAATTAAAATAACTTTTGAAACAATTAAATGTTTCTTTAGCTAGTCTCATAGGATAATTGACTGGTGATATTTATGCAAACACTTTCTCTTCATGAAATAATGAAGTTTTATTAATTATAGGAGCCAAATATTCTCTTAATTATAACATAACTCTGAATTCAGACACATGGTATATGAAAGCTCTCTTTCACTCGTGGCCACAATTCAGTTCTCCTATTTTTAGGAACAGATGGTGCTCAAATGCTGAGCATTTCTAATTAATCTGAACATTACCTTAATAAGTACCACTTCAAGTAAACATTAACAGGCAAAAAAAAAAGTCAAGATATATCTACAAAAAAAGTAGTCCCCAAGCTCTTAAGCTCTTGGCAAACTGCTTCTGATAGCTGCTCTAATGAATTTCACACCAAATTTTGTGATGTCTTCAGCTTATGGTCAGAGTTGTAGCCATTTACCTATGGCTTCATGTTCCACCTTCCGGCTGTGCAAATACCGGCGCTTCTTCTCTTTCAGAAGGTGCTGAAGCCGTTTGAACTGATCAATATACAGAGACTGTAGCCGGATCAGTTTTTCTCGCATGATCAGTGCCACCTCTTCAGCCGTATACACACCAGCATGTCTGCACAAACAGGATCCAATCACAACTCATCCTCTCTAATCATTAACATGGAGAATCACCTAAAGCAGTGTCAGGTAACAAAAGTAAGCTATTTAAAAGCAAAGAAATCAATCAGTAAGACCTGTGACCTTCAGCAGGGAATATTTAATGCAAAACATTTTGAAACCAAAATGCGATCTTGAGGACGTTCAACACAGTATCTCCTGGAGTATCCCTCAAAAGCTTAGGAGCTACACATCTACAGCTTACAATACTGTCCTAAGTACAAGTAATGAACTGAAATATTTTTGTACACTTTAAAGGATGAGAAAATATGAGATGACAGCTTTCAAAAATGCATTCTACAAGGCCTTCTCTCAACAAATTGTTTATAATTTTCAGTTAAGTGTAAAATGTGGTTGATACATTATCCAGTTGCTGCTTAATTGTACAACAGAACATATGGCAAATTACATGTTACATAGAAATATTTGAAACTTTATGGGGCCACAAATAAAGTCATAAATGAAGAAGTTATGGACTAATATACTTTTTGTAGGTGCCTCAGAAAAAAAGGCCAGGCCAAACAAAACATCAGATGTAGATTAATGATCAACATTAATTTGCTTTCATTTATAATGGTCAAAATATTTAAAATACGTATTTATGAGTATAGGTTGGACTCAAGGTTTTGTGGACAGAGTAGGACCGATGAAACTTAAGTCCGCTGCATGCCACTAACCACAATTTTCAATCATCAGTCAGTAGGTCCAATGAGAACATTTGAAGCTTCCCACCTATACACACCATCATCATCAACTATTCTGATGCTCCTAAAGAAAACTAGTCAAAATTGACACTGGGCATTTACCCTTCTTTTCAGATTCTTGGTAGAAAGATACATAGCATGATTTTTCAACATTATCAGGAAAATATTTTATTGGAGCAAATGGGCTCACAATGAACCACATGAAAGCAAGTATACAAATGGAAAAGAACGTGGGTTCTGTGTTTAGAAAAACATGTACGTACTGTTCTGATACTAAGATTACATGGATAGCCTTTAGTTTTTGCAACACATTGCAAGCTATTCCTGAAAGACAGTAAAGAGTCAGGCCAGCAAGTTCAGAATAGCTGCATTTCAAGACAATGTGCCATACTTTATTGCTTGGCAGTTCTGCCTTAAAATTGATCCATAAGGCAGATGGTAAGCATTAATCAATCTTTGTTGAGATGATTCATAAATATGATGCAGAAGGGAGGAACATGTCTATTCATGGATGATCTGGTTTCATATTCCTTTGTTGCAGCTGCCAACAGGCAGAACTAAGCTTTCCATAATTTATCACTGGCTGATTACATAGTTACTTAGGATTAAGTAATATAGTCCTTCAAATTCCCAGGATTGACTTCAGTCAAGAGAAGCATAAATCCTCATAAGCAGTGCACCTATCCTTATTAGTACCTTAGTGCTTCCTGAGGTATGCCAGTTTATGAGACTGCTTGTTTCACAAGGAGGCCTCACTACCCTTCTCACCATCTCCTCCTGGATGTATGAGACATACTTATCCTGTCAGTTACAATCTGCGAAACAAACAAAGCTGTCAAAAACAGTCAAGCTTTGCAGGTTTTATACTAACACTACCTTGAAATAAAAATTTGCATTAAATCACCCTTGCTGTCCTCTTTAGGAACAAAAACCCATTGCTTTTTGTAGAAGATACCCTAAAAGTATGCATGAGGGGCTAATAATACAGGTTTGATTTGTGGTTCTTTACTACACAGTACAGGTAGTCCTCAACTTACGACCATAATTGAGCCCAAAATTTACGTTGGTAAGTGAGAAATTTGTTAAGTGAATTGAATCATTACAGTTGTTAAATGAGTAACACAGTTACAGGGCTGTCAAACCCGTGGCCTATGGGCCAGGTACATCACGGTCTGTCCACGCCCATGCCCAGTTTAGCAAAGGGGGAGGGGAAATCACGATACATCACGTGATGATGCTGTGACAATGCGTGTTTGACACCCCTGTGTTAAGTGAATCTGGTTTCCATATTGACTTTGCTTGTCAGAAGGTTGCAAAAGGTGATCACATGACCCCAGGACACCACAACTGTCATAAATGTGAGTCAGTTGTCAAGCATCTGAATGTACATCACATGGCCATAGGGATGTTGCAGTGGTCGTAAGTGTGAAAAATGGTCATAAGTCACTTTTTTAGTGCCGTTGTAACTTTGAACAGTCACCAAGTGATCTGTTGTAAGCCAAAGACATATATACCTTTTATTCCTTTATTTTTTTTAGAAGAAATAATACTATGCTTGAGAGGGATCTTGAGTTTCTCCCACAAAACTTCTAAACTTGCCGTTCCAGCATCTTAGCTTTCTATCTCCATCTCATCTGTTGCTGTAGGTACACTATTTCCCCCCACTCAAAAGAATTAATTGGTGGTCTTGGGAAACAATTGTTCTTCTTCATGAAAAAAACTTCCTTCCAATTTTACCTAATCATATCATAATTTGTCACCCTTCCTCTTTCTCAAAAGGCACTGACAAAGTGCCACAATAGATTGGTTAAACTTCCATGGCTGGTATCTATCGGGCAGTACTAAGCTTCAGAATTTAGTTTTCTGATGTTTTGCCAGCAACTGTGGCTGGTATCTTTAGAAGGAATGATCTCCAGAATTGAGCATGGACAGACTACACTTCTGTCTCCTCAAATTTTTATGCTCCTTTTATCTGAAGAAAGGTGAAAATTACCCTTGAAGTCATCTGAAGCTCTAGTATAAGACAGATAATATGTACTATGAGATAATACAAGTTTTCCAATTTATCAATGCAGAAGTCCTCAGCTGGAGAAGATAGCCTGACTCCTGATGCCTCATCATAACAAGAAGCTTTATTGCCACTGCTTCTCTATTAATAATGGCACAAAAGGGGAGTTTGAAGTAGATTAGGGAATGCCTTAGAAATTTTATATTCAATCTGATCTTTCTTCCAACAAAGGGGAACTTTCTCCCCACATATTTAAGAAGAAAATATAATTTAAAACAACCCCTTTAATGAAATATAATTAAAAATAATTATTTCAATCAAAAAGAAAAAGGGAACAGAGATAAAAATTAGATCAAACTTCCTACATAGAATAAACCAGACTCTTCCTACTGATTCCCTCTATTCTTCCTTCTTTGTATGTCTCTGAAGTGTGTGTGTGTGTGTGTGTGTGTGTGTGTGTATGTGTGTAAGAGAAAGGGGGGAGGGGGAGAAGGAAAGGGAGTGATTGAGACAGAGAGACAGACAGAAACATGCATGACATCATTGCATAAATGCAATTTATATCTGGTACCAGACATTAACAAGCAAGTACTGTAAATAACATCTTCTTGTCATTGTGGTTAAGCGCTGCTGTTGCTGCTTCCAACATGTTTGTCAGTATCTCAACTTCTTAGTACTTGCTCTTGTGATTCTCTGCTCACTGTTTACCATAAGGAATTAGCTTCTGAAGTAATCAAGATGTAGGTTAAAAAAAGGATACAGTATTGCTTAGATATTTTAAGATTTAAGATACACTCAACATCTTTGTCACTTCCTCTTTGACCAAAGAATACTGGCCTACTATGGAAGGAACTACAGATCTCAAATCAATATAAAATAAAATGGAGGATAGAGACGTCAACATTTATTTGAGTCAGCCACTATAATTGGCACTATGGTACTCAGTCTTCTGTTTCCTGTTAACCCACACACATACATGATGAGGATGCACTGTCTAACCTTACCACTTAACAATTTTGCAACACCTTTCATTAAAGTATCTCAAAAGTGTTGAGCAAGCATTAATTAAGCTGAGGAAATAGACAGCCAAATACAATTCTCAACTTAAAGCATAGCATAATGAGGAATACAAGCAAGATTATTTGTCAAATGTCTGCCAGTCATAGTACTGAAAAAACAAGCCAGAGACAAATGAACTAGTCAAACAATTAAATCACACTTCCCTTATTAGAACAGTTAACACTTGCTCTAAGCCAATGCTTTTCAAATAATTTACTAGAGACTCTTGAGGTTCTTCAAAATCTTTTCAGAGGTTTTTAACTTTGAATATTAGAGCTGATGAAAAGTGTTCTATAAGAAAATTTGCCCATTAGTACTTGTCTTTTTCTATAATATGGACAGGGAAAAAAAGAGACCTTCTCAATCTAGCCATGGTCCAGATATAAGGATAAATTCCCAGAATTTATTACTTATTGTAGAGAAGAGCTGCAATCCACATATCTGAAAACTTCCAGGTTGGAAGTGCCCAATGTATTACATATTCCAGATATACATTTCATTCATACAGCAACAGAATGCCTATGCTCATTCCATGCCAGCAAAATAAATTGTGGCCTCCGAAATTATACCTCCAAATGCCTTGTGTCATATAAAAGTGAATGGCAGGCATACACATATTCTCAGTCACCAAAAAGGGAGCTAGTGGGAAAGAGTTACAACCAATTCACCTAGGGAGGAGGAGGAGGAGGAAGATACACCATGCTAGCCACGATGGCAATTTGAGTAATTATAGGTACTGTAATTGGCATGGGTCAGAGGGATTACATTCCAAGAGCCATGTTGCAGCTACCATAAAAATTGGAGCTGAGGAATAAGTAAAAAAACTTGCCAGTTCTCATGGACCAGTCCAATCCAGGAATCAGAAAAACATCCAGAGACAGAAGAATAGCAAGTACCATAAGCATCGAACATTTCTGCAATGTGGTTGAACCTCCAAACAGATCAGTCAGCAAGTTGCTTCAACATTAGCAATCTTTGTATGGCCAGAGCAACTCTATGTGATGTCATCATCATCAATCTTAAATCTAAATTCCAGAATTATCACAGAGATCAAGAAGAGAAACTTAGCTGCCCTCCATAGTAAGGACATGCAAGTCTGATCTCTCTTCTTTCCATGACTACAATCACAGTGAGAGAATTAAGGTGCATCATATTTGTTGATATGTTGAAGATGAGCCCTAATAAGGCAAAGGAGACAAGAAATGGTCTATCATGTCAAGCATAGCAGCTCAGGGACCTAGAAGTGAAAGATTCTTGTTGGGTCTGCTCTATCCACCTGGAACATAGAAATTCCATCTTATTCCCATTCCCCCAGTTGAATAAGGCAATTTCCAGAACTGAATTATTTATAGCTCTCACTTGCCAACTATGAAACAGAGCAGCAACTCCATCACTAAGTGACATGATCATAAAGTGAAACATCACATGACTGCACTTGACTTATGTTGCCAAATAGGTCTATGATCATGAAGCAAATCACTAGCGGCCATTAAGCATGACTATGACCTGTGACTTCCTGATGGCTTCCCCATTGACAATGATTGTTGGAAGTCAGCTGTGAAGGTTGCAACTGTCAATCACGTGACCAGGGGATGTTGCAGCCATCATAGATACATGCCAGTTGCCAAGGGCCTGAATTGTGATTGTGTGATTGCAAGAATGCTGCAATGCCTGCACATTTAAGGACTAGTTGTAAATCTTTTTCAGCACTAGCATAATTTCAAGCCTTGGCTAAACAAGCAGTCAGTAAGAGAAGCAAGTAAATCAGTAAACCAGCTCATTCTAGAAAGAGAGGAAGAACAATTGACCCGTATTTCCAGAAACTCATTAAGTGAATTCTATTCTTTTCCATTGTCTACCTATTCTTGACACTCTTCACATTTATGACAAAAAGGAAAGAAGAGAAAAACTGAAGATTGAGACAATCAAACATCATGAAGAAACATGTCAATAGGAAGGGGAAAAAAACAGTTCCTCAGCATCAGAGGTGTGCTAAAAGAGATTTGCTCAGGATCATCAGCTTTCAATGTGCATTCCAAAGCAGCAGAATCCTTGTTTCCTATAAAGAAGCAAAGACAAGTGCGGCCTGCTACATTCGTCATAGGGTTCAAGTCTTTTTCATATTACGATTTTGTGTAAACCAGTTCCAGTGTTTACAACTGAGATGGTTTAACACTCACGTACGAGCAGTTACATTTAATAAATCACCAAGAATGCTTACTAGTTTGCAGTAAGTACGTACTAGTTTGCAGTTTTCTTGGCAAGGTTTTTAAAAAGTTTTCACCGTCTCCTTCCTAAGGCTGAAGAAGAGTGACTGGCCTAAGGTCACCCACCTGGCTTTGTGCTTAAGGCATGAATAGAACTCGTGGTCTCCTGGTTTCAGCTTGGCGTCTTAACCTCTATGCCAAACTGACTCAATATTTATTGTGTTAGAGATTAAAACTGAGAATGTCTATTATATTTATTTGAATTCATGCACCTCCTGAAGGATTTCAGGGCTGCCCAGCGGTCCTCAAAACACACTTTAACAACTGCTGCTATAATATAAATGCTTCTAAGGAATCACAAGGTGCTCTTCAGTTGCCAACACAAACCTTAGAACGTCATTCCAGATTTCTCACTGAGATTAATAACAAATGTGTGGATCAAAATAGTCCATTCAGGAAATCCTCTTTACTGATGAGCAACCTGTTTTCCATCTAAGGATGTCATAGAATAAGACATCAGCAGGTCTGATTTGTAAATCAGTTGTCCCAGAAGACTGAAGGGAGGACTTCACACATCAAAGAAGAGACAGAATGCTGAACAAGTCCAGGAAATAACACCACTCAGAGTAGGTAGTTGCATCTGTCTTTTCTGTATTTGACCAAACTCTGGTGATAAAGACACCATGACCCTCCTCCCTTGACTTCAGCAGAAGTCAAGCATTAAGTGACAGCAGTATTAACTAAAAACAAGGATATACAGGTAGTCCTCAACCTATGACCACAATTGAGCCCAAAATTTATGTTGTTAAGTGAGAAATTTGTTAAGTGAGTTTTGCCCCATTTTACGACCTTTCTTCCCACATTTGTTAAGTGAATCACTGCAGTTGTTAAATTAGTTACACCATTGTTAAGTGAATCTGGATTTCCCATAGACCAGGGTTCTCAAACTCAATTTACCTGGGGGCCACTGGAGGCAGAGTCTGGGTGAGGCTGGGGCGCATAAGGGATTCACTC
>JAPKID020002595.1:0-13156 GCA_026931265.2 Tropidonophis doriae | reverse complement strand
ATGGCTCTTTTATGACTCATGGACAAGAATTCTGGGTAGTGAAGTCCATGATTCATAAAAGAGCCATAGTTCCCTACCCCTGCTTTATGGCAATATAAAGAAGGCTTTAATCTAACAATCTTACTATTCCAAAAGATCCTCAACCTTTCCTCAGTCATCAATCACTTTATATTGTCTACCCATGTGGTTTTCTTAGTAAAACAAAACAAAACAGGAGTGGTATATCAATTATTTCTCCCTCACGGTATGAAGTAAGGCCTTTGCCATTGCCCCCAAAGTATTTATCTCCTCCAGTATCTTCCTCTAAGCACCACAGTCACGTATACTATAGATGTCTCTTAGCTTTAGCTTCACAACTTGAGTGACCCTGCTGGGAGTATATATTTTTGGGGTATTTTTGAGAATATATGAGAAGAATTATAATATGAGGGAGATACTTTAAAATACAAGACATGAAAGGAAGAATCAGTGTACAAGTTGTAGGTCTTTGTGTTGTTTGTGTAGCTACAAAATTAAGATAGAATCATTTTTTTCCTCTTGATTATAAAATGGAATAAAAATTTCCACAAGTGAATCTGTTTTACTTCATGATAAGGTTTCAAACCTAAGCATTCATCTGTTATCATTAGCACTTCTAATGGAGGCTATCATGGCTCAGTGGTTAAAGGCACTGAGATTATCAGTAGGAAAGCTGACAACCTGGGTTCAAGACCCGAGTGCCATAGGATGGGAAGCTCCTGCTACTAGCTACAGCTCCTGTCCACCTAGCTGTTTAAAAGCATGCAAATGCAAGTAGATAAAAGGTACTACTTCAATGGGAAGGTGACATTGTTCTATTCTCCTCGGCCCCATGACCACAGAAATGTCTTTGGACAAAACTGGCTCCCTCAGCTAAAAAACAGAGATGATCACCACTGCCTAGAGTCAGATGTGATTGGATGGGGAAACCTTTACCTTTGTTAATTCTTCATTGATGAGAGCATGGTGGCTCAGTGGTAAGAGTGCAGTACTGCAGGCTACTTCTACTGACTGCCGGCTGCATGCAATTTGGCAGTTCAAATCTCACCCGACTTAAGTTTGACTCAGCCTTCCATCTTTCCGAGGGGGGAGGAAAATGAAGACCCAGATTGTTGGGGGCAATAGGCTGACTCTGTAAATCACTTAGAGAGGACTGTAAAGCACTGTGAAGCGGTATATAAGTCTATTGCTATTGCAAAGATCCGGTTGACCACTGGAGTTATATTTTTCCATATTGCTTTGCTGTCATCTAGTGGTCACCTGTAATTTTTCCAACTCAATTTTAATCCTGCTCTTAAATTAGTTCTGTGACCCATGTGCAGACTCTCACCAGCTTCGATAACCTATATCCTTTAGAAGTCTTGGGCTTCCAGCAATGAATTATCAGTAGCCTGAGATGCTGGGAGCATTTGGTTGGGTGAGTAATAAGTTGCAAAAGCCTCTTCTGAATAGTTCAAAATATTATGACACGCCTTGCTTCCTTGGAGCCTACGTGTTTCTGTGTGCGTGTTTGTGAGCATTTTAAGGCTAAGCCTACTTATAATTATTCCTAAGAACTGAAGCGATATTGTCAAAGCTTGATAAGATTCATGTGTCAGGCAGACAGGGAGAGACAGAAAAAGGGTGGGAGAAGGAAGGAAAGTACTGCAGTTCGTTTTTGACAAAGAACAATTCCATAGTGGAAGATATGAGAGAAGTCCCTAATTTACACCCTTTAAAAATGCTTATTTCCTAAGCAAGTATTTTCCCCCCTCCAACTAGCAGGCAGAAAATGCCAGTGTTGTTCCAGCTTTGTCCAGACAAGTTGAAAGGAGAGGCGTGTGGAACTTCCTGATGGGTTTGCCCACCCTGTCCTTGTTCAATGAACTTGTTTGACTTCTGCAGACAATATTGTCATTGCCAAGATAGGTGGGCCTATGGAAGCTGCTGCCCATTCAACATGACAATGCCATGAGTCACTCTACTCATGAATGAAGGCTGAAGGCAGGGAAGGAAAGGGCACAGAATCGTTGGTGGTGCCTTTGATTGTGGAGATATTTCATGAATGATTTCTGGAAATAACTTCCTATTGTCTTTCATTTTTTTTCAAAGAAAAGGGACTTTTTGCTGTTACATATTTTATCCTCTTTCCTAAGCGTCATTAGTTTGAACTTCATTTGAAATTTCCAGAATGAATGCACTTCTAAGTATTTAGAAGTACACAGTGCCAAGGCAAGCTGCAACTGAAGCCAAGTCAGCACTGAAAATTAAGGTAGCTAATTAAAAGCAAAAGTTTTCCTCTGCCTTTGAATTAATGCATCACTAAAATGTAAATCAAAACTTCAAAATCATAAACTTAAAATTTAATAAACAGAAGTTAACACCTAATTTTGACAGGAAAAGTCATGTTAACCCTTTTAAAAAAAAATGCTTTAGGATATAATACCAGAGAATCAAATCATGTTAAAAATTAATTATCACAGCTAAAATTAAAATCTGCCCTAAAATTTCAAGTGCATCTAACTTAAAGATGTGTTGATTCCAATTATTGGGTGGAGGGAGACTTTAACAGGAAGGAGTCCATGTAAAAAAAAAAATTGAATTCCAGTAACATTCCAACTTATACCAAGTCTCAAGGAAAAAAACCAATTCATTCAGGTTCCTTGATGTCTCTACACAACAATTGTCAATCATCATTTATAGAAGTGTAGATGACAGTGATACAACACAACCCTCTCCTACTCATTTTCATGAAAACTCATCAATTATTTTAGGAAATAAAATGGCTTTTGCCATACACTTGAGCTGACTTCACACAATACACTACATTAAAACATGGTTAGATAGATGCTGGTTCAGTGTGTGTTTTGTAATCTGGTAGAATTCAGAAACTCATGGTTTCACTCTACCATGAATTAGTATGTCGTGCAAAGAAATCTGGTGTGATGGCTGTTCAAACTAGGTCAGAAACTAATAGCCTGAAGGATAGGAAAGATATGTGAGTCATACCTTCTCAAAAAGGTAAAGGTTCCTCTTGCTAATCGCTTCTGACTCTAGGTGGTAGTGCTCATCTCTGTTACAAAGCTGAAGATCTAGCACTGTCTGAAGACGTCTCCGTGGTCATGTGGCCGACATGACTAAATACACACAGAACGCTGTTACCTTCCCAGTAAAGTGCATTTTCTGTGTGCTTTCAAACTGCTAGGTTGGCAGAAGCTGGGACAAGTAACAGTAGCTCATTCTATTACGTGGCACTAGGGATTCGAACTGCCGAACTGCCGACCTTTTTGATCAACAAGCTCAGCAAAAAGGAAGGTCTTAGCTAAAAGGCCAAGAAGTGATAAAAGGAAAGATTAAGCCACATAATGTATGTTTGCATTTAATTCTGTCTATCCTACTCCTCTCTGCCCCACTTCGTGCGATACTCAAAAAAAAAACCTTAGTTCACCTTCCAAAGGGGTGTATTCCTTTTATTCCTCTTTTTCCTTACTCCTTCCTTCAGTAAGGATACCAAACTGAACTAAACAACCACTAAATGGCAGCAGAGAAAGATTGAAAAGAGATGCAAAACGCTTGCTGCCATCTGGTGATCAGTTGGATGTATGCGGTCCAGATCAGGAAGCCCTTATCAAGCGCTTATAGGTGAAACAATGTAGGATATAAAACGATAATGACAGTATATGACAAAAGCTTCATTGTAGTGTGTTGTAATTTCTTTTCTTTTTGCTACATTATGTGTATTTGTAGTGATAACATTGTATGCATGTACCATGTTTCCCCAAAAATAAGACAAGGTCTTATTTTCTTTTGACTCCCAAATAAGTGCTTGGCCTTATTATCTTATTATTTTTGAGGTGCAGGAGTTGGTGAGAGTGGTCACCTCATGTCTGCTGCTGTGTTGCAATATTTTTGTGGAGGGCTTATTTTGGGGGAGGGCTTATTTCAGCACATGCACTCAAAAGCCTGATTGGGCTTATTATCCGGGGAGGTCTTATTTTCAGGGAAACAAGGTATAGAGGCTATGTTACAAGAGAGGGGGGAGGGGGAGAGGGAGAGAGAGAATTTGAGAAAAAATTACACTTGCATGGAGATGTTCCTTCCCCTGTGGCTGTTTTATCTCTTTACATGAAGACTCATTACAAATATATTTATGCTGCACAGAGAGAAAAGGAAATTCTGTTGATAAATAGTACTGTACTGTACTGTATACATTTCTACCAAATGCACAGAATAGGCTCTGAGGATGTTTCCTTGTTGTTTAGCTTATCTCTTTTATGAACTGATTCATCAAACTTCCATTACCACTTTAATCCAAAAAGTTTCTCTTTCTCTCTCTCTTTCTAATATCATACATACACAAGGGACATATATATGATATATCTGTATAATATAACAGTAGCTTCACAGAAGGCATTTATTCTGACTCCATCACATCCTGGCAGGGGATAGCCAAAACAATAAAACATCCGGATCATTTTGAGGCAGTGACCCTCAATTTTTGCTAGTATTCTATATCAAATTTACGTCGGCTCCTAATTTTGTTGAATTCTAGTCCACCAGCAAAGTAGATAGTACATTTTCTCACCTGCCCAAATTTCCTTCCAAAGTTTTGATATTTTTGATGGAGGTGGGGAAACTACTTTTTGACAAGTTATAGGATGCCTATCTTTTCTTTCCTTTTTCCTTCCTTCCTTTTTGCTAAAAACAATGGCATGTCCTATACTCAACAATGAAAACACTGTTCTTGCTCATTGTGGGATCCAGTCAGTTTGCACCTATTTGGGAAAACCGGTTAATTTTCTAAGCAGTTCAGAAAACTGATTGTTAGAAGAAATTTCATTTTGTTTTTTTCCGCTTTACAGGGCTAATCCTGTAAGGAAGGCAGGAAGGAGACATTCTGGTGTTGTTTCTAGACTAATCTTTATTGCCCTGCTTAGAGAAACTGCCTCTCCACTTACCCCTTCTTACATCAACATGAGTGATGTTGAGTTGGCCATGCCCACCCAGTCATATGACCACTAAGCCACTCCTACCCAGATGGTCATTAGGGCAAGGAACTGGTTGTTAAGGTATTTGAATCCCACCAGTGGTTTCTGCCCTCCCTCCAAAATTGAGATTTCTAATAGGTGTTATCTGTAATGGTAAAAGAAAGGGAAAGAAGAACATGCAAAAGTATCAGCAATAGGTACTAAATGTTGATTACACCATCCTGACCATCAAGAGCAGGGGTCTCCAAACCTGGCAACTTTAAGATTTGTGGACTTGCGGACACAATACATTCACTACAATCAAATGAATAATTGAAGTTAGCATCATTCATACTAAAGTTCAGTAGCATCCACAGCTAAAGGTAAAGGTTCCCCTCTCACATATGTGCTACTCATTCCTGACTCTAGGGGGCAGTGCTCATCTCCGTTTCAAAGCCGAAGAGCCAACGCTGTCCGAAGACGTCTCCGTGATCATGTGACCAGCATGACTAAATGCCAAAAGTGCACGGAATGCTGTTACCTTCCCACCAAAGGTGGTCCCTATTTTTCTACTTGCATTTTTTATGTGCAAGTCTTTATGCAAATCTTTGATTAGATTACAGGAGGTCCCTGACTTACAACAGTTCATTTAGTGACCATTCAAAGTTACAGTGGTATTGAAAAAAGTGACTTATGACCACTTTTCACATGGCTGTTGCAGCATCCCCTTGGTCACATGATCAAAATTCAGATGCTTGGCAACTGGCTCATATTTATGACAGTTGCAGTGTCCCCTGGGGTCATGTGATCAGCTTTTTTGACCTTCTGACATGCAACCTTAATGTAGAATCCAGACTCACTTAAAAACAATGTTACTAACTTAACAACAGCAGTGATCCATTTAACAATTGTGGCAAGAAAATTCATAAAACACTCACTTAACAAATGTTTCAGTTAGCAACATAAATCTGGAGTTCAAGTTGTGGTTGTAACACGAGGACCCATTGAAAGAGATTTATGAATCAAAACAAAAGCCGGCAAATTGGATCTGGTCATGCAAAGAGTTTCATGATGCTTCCTGGATAAGACGATTTTTCTGCTGCTTTTATAGATTGTGTGCAATATTGAACTGTGATTTATG
The DNA here is from genome assembly GCA_026931265.2 of Tropidonophis doriae. NCBI lineage: Eukaryota > Metazoa > Chordata > Lepidosauria > Squamata > Natricidae > Tropidonophis > Tropidonophis doriae. The sequence continues at coordinate 7,051 of JAPKID020002595.1, read as the reverse complement.
GGCAACATTGAGAGTGATTGTGTGGTGTGATGGACTCCTAGAGACCATTGTAAGTAACCAGCCTATGAGTTTTATCACCTCCTTAAACACTCTGCCTGTCAAAGCTCTCTAAGGGCTCACGGTAATTAAGCCTTCATTCAGTTACTTCTTTGCTATGGTCTAAACCTTAATTTTGCCCTTTCTGTACTGATTGAAAGTTTTATGTCTGTTCTGGTTCTGCCAACACCACAGGAGATTCATCTCGGCCCTGATATTTTGAGTATGGGCTCAAGCCAACCAATATAGGTCAAACCAATATAGTTTCTGAAGTCTAATTTCATATTAAAGTTATATTAAGTTTGTCAAATCAGTGAATGGTTGCTAAACTAATACTTTCAAGAAGTGGCTCAATTAAGAATATGGGTTAGCAAGATAATGAAAGCCACATTCTCAGTCCTTTTGTTTGTGGCACTCTAGTTTTTTGCGCCAATAGCTGCTGATGTTTTCAGTTCAGTCGAGTCTGACTCATGGCGATTCTATGACTTTCATGACCACTGCAGGGAAAGGAAATATCAAAATAGAAATTGATGGTGAACAGAGTCTTTCCTAGAGTCACAGATAGCTCTAAGTGGTGAATGCAGCATAGAAATAAAACATTGGACTGCAGTGGGTGCCAATAGAGTATTTAAACAAGCCACAAATCTGAGACAGCCAAGCCTTGCCAGTATTAGGCCTGACATGATCCTTCTTACCCCAAGCCAACAATGTCAGTCTGCCATGCCAATGTTTCTGGCACTGCAGTGTAACATTGAAACAGCAATGTGACCCACAGACCAAGGCAACAAATAATACTTTTTCAGTATCATGAAAACATAAAAGAAGTGGAAAAGTAACTGTACATTTTTGGAAATTTTTATTTTTAACTAGCCAATAACCCGGTGTTGCCCACCTATTTATTTAGAGGAGGGAAATGTCCAGACCAAACGTAATTTCTAATGTTGGATTTTCCCCCTTAACCCTTGCACTATACAGTAGAATCCATTTTATGGCAATTCAGTAGAAGCCATTTTAAGGCACAACAGGCTGTAACTAAACAGAACACACACTCTGAGGACTTTTAGGGGTGTCTTATCCCCACAATATTTATTTCCAATCTGTGTACCAAATTTGGTTGAAATTGCTCAAGGTGTTCCAGAGGTATGCTGGAACACACACAAACACACACACACACACACACACACACACACAAAGAGCTGTTTTTATATGTAAAAGTCACACAGCTGGCTTTTTTGGCTAAGATGGACTAAAATTCAGGGTCTCCCACTTTCTAGTCTGGTGTCTTAAACATTAAACCAATCCATGCTACATACATCTGCTTTAAAAGAGGTACAAATGAAATACTTCTCCAATTTCTTACTTGAAGAACTCGCTAAAATTTGGCAAGGTTGTCCCATTACTTGATATTTTCACCCCACTGAACATGAACAAGCTGCAAGCATGAAAGCACTTAACCAGTTTCTTCAAGGACAGGTACCTTGAAATGATACAAATGGAATCAAGTTGTTATTAAATATCAAATAATGGTCTCAAAGCCTGATGACACAGTGTGTGAAAATACCATTGGAAAGGATCTTCCACAAAAAAGCGGTCATTTGGTTAGGCCCTGGTGGCAGAGACATGTTGCATACAACCAGTCGTAGGATTCAACTGGTGTAACAACTAGTTTGCTTTGCTCGTGCATGCGCCAAATGGGCACTCTGCACACATGCAGTACATTTGAAAACAGCTCAATAACTTGCCTTCTGCTGCAGATCCAGTGAGTAAAAAAGATGAGGCACAGCAATCCACTCTGCCGTGCCTATCAGCTGGGTTTCAAAAAAAAGAAATATAGGTCAGTATAGCGCAGGGGAGGGCAGACCCACCTGCTCTTCAGAGCGAATTGGTTCATTCTCAGCTGATTGTCAGAGCCACCAGTTCACCAATCCGAACCGACTGAATCCCACTCCTGCATACAACTGCAGATTGCAGATGATGTCCCCTGACTCCTAGTGCTAAACCAGGGGTTCCCAAACTTGGCAACTTGAAGATTTGTGGACTTCAACTCCCAGAATTCTCCAGCCAGCTCTACTGGCTACTGGTTTGGAACCCCTGTGCTAAACCATAAATTGGAATTAACAACCTAGAGTTGCCGGTTTACATGGCACACTGTGCTGAAGCAGAGTACTAATTTATTACACTCTCTGAACAAGTAGAAGTAGCAACACACACTCTTTAACATACAAAGGCAGATGTTAAGAATTAGTTCTACAGTTGATGAGAATTCAGGAGTTGGTTTTGTGCCTAAAGTTGCAAATTCATCCGTTATCAGTGAAAACACTGGCCTCTTTGCCAGTTCACAGTAAAGCCCTTAGAAAGGAATTAACAAAAGATTCTGTCCAAATGTCTTAGGCAATCAATTGGTTTTAGAAGAAAATACGCTAGTTGCTGAAATTGCTCTACTATTTGCTTCAATAAATCTTGTTTAAAGGACTCCAGATAATTTGTGCTTGGAAAAAGGATTACTTTCAGTCTGAATCAGGTGCTCAAGAACCTGATCTACTTAATCCTCCAAATTCAGTTTTTACACAAGCTTCTCTTTTTGTGGATCCCACAAAATGCTTCAAATGACACAAGAATAAAATAAAATGTATTAAATCCTGGAGATGCTACTTCTCCTTTTAATCTGGCCCAATGCATTTGGCACTGGGTAGCAAGCTGAGGCACAGACAAGGAAATAAAATACCGCATAGCTTTCTGTTGCAACAGTCAAAGAAGAATTGCATTTATTGCTTAAGAATGAAACGAAGGACTTCCCAGCCCATTAGCACTCTGCTTGCAAAAGATACGCTAGATATAATTTCCAAACACATTCTGCTTAATAATTTTTCTAATACATTTCACCTTACTTTGATTTTTTATGTTGTGTTACTACAATGGAATTTGTTACCAACTTTAAATTCTGTCTTTCTCCCATTAAAAATAGCTTTTGCACTTAACCATTAAATCACTTTTTCCACAGTTTATATCCATTGTCTGTTTAATTGGCATTGTATTTCATCACTTAGTATTGATAGCTTTCTTCTCTTTTCAAATATCTTTTTCTGCTTTAATTTCTTACATTCATTTCTCCTTTTAAAAATTAAACCTTACACATCTGCTGTGTCTAATAATTTAGGAACTTAATAAATAATACGATCCTCCTCATTACCAACTTTTTTAAAAATGGGGCAAAATTAGAATTTCTAATGATAAGCAGGGGCAGCTGTTCTAATGGAGGAATACAATGAAGTTCAGTTTTATTTCAAGGATTATTTCTGGTCCTTGAGAAAAACCCGTCCTATCCTATGCATTAGGAAAAACCAGAACATGATCTGGCTATAAGAAGGCATTTTGGTCCATTTTAAAAGAACTGGGGGATAAGACAGGTTAAGAGCTCTTCAGGGGAGGTGGGGTGAAGATGCATTTTCAACATGATATGTGCAGAACAAACTGGTGGAAGCTTGCCAATTAAGTACATAGTGGGAAATCACAGTTCATTACTAAGTAACACACAGACTAAACAATAGCAAGTAGTAGGAAGAAAATCTGTGAAGGACAACATTGCACTTAAGTGTTGTGTAATGACGTCGTACCAGATTTGAATGGGGGGGATTAGTATCAGTGCCAGATAGATTTGACAGCTCCAAATCGGAAAACCCAAGGACATAAGACTCTGCATTGGCTGTGAAAGTCTGCCAATTGCACTTGATAGTATCACTGAAGTATTCTGAAACTGCAATCAACATACATAGCCTGTTGCCAAGAGCAGGACAGGCTGTTAGCAAAAGTGTGCAATCTCCCAAATCTGCTTTAAGTAACAAAGAATGCAGGAGAAAATTAGTTGTGGAAATGGTGAGATTGCTTAGCGACAGCAATAAACCCTGGTGTGGGAGTGAACTTTGGGAAGACAGTTGCTTTGCAGGGGTGGGTTCCTGCCGGTATTACTACTGGTTCAGCGTGCAGACACATTTGCTCCTCAAAAGGTCTGTGCATGTGCACATTAGAAATACATTTTTTTAATGAAGATTGTTCTGCACATGTGCAGAACAGAAAATCAAGATGGCAGAGCCAAGGATAGAACTGGTTCATGCACGTGTCCGGCCGAGTTACTATCAACTCAGCTGAACTGGTCTGAACCGGTAGGAACTCACCTCTATTGGTATGTATGGGATAGCCTAGCAGCGCCTGCCCTGGTGCAGCAGCATTAGCTACTGAAGAAAGTACGTAAATAAATCGCTCTTAATAAATAAAAGTCATGCTGTCTATGCGCCCTATGCGCCCTTCAAACTAAAGGCCAAACTTAAATTCTTACATGGGTATAAATTACATGGGTATAAATTATGATGGAGGCTTATGTTCCCTGAACAGAAATAAAATTTGGCAGCAAGCAAGTTCTCTGGGAACTCTGTAGACATTCTCAGTCATCCAGGTCATGGTTGTCCCAAAGGTGCTTTTGTTAGGAGGCAACTCAACTGTCGTGTTTTATCTTTGAAGACATTTTGCTTCTCAGCCGAGAAGCTTCAACAGGATAGTGGGGAATGGAAGGATTTATATTCCTTGCAGACAGCTGGTCATTTGCATCCTTTGAGAGGGTCGCTGAAGTGTTTGGAGGTTTATCGGTGTCCCCAGAGTCACCTGAATAATGCTCCTGGTTCCCATACTCTTCGGGAATTGGAAATCCAGAGTCACCAAACTAGAAAAGCAACACATGTTATTTCCCAAGTCAAGCAAAAATTAAAGGAAAGTATATCCACAGACTGTCCAAAAAACATTGAAAGCAAAGAAGTTGAAGAGCCTGTGCTTGTGAATGGCTGAAGGGACCAGCTATCTTTAACACCGGATGAATCTAAAGTTGTAGTGTGAGTCTTGAGATGTGACTCTGCGCTGGAAGTGATTACAGATAGTCCTCGGCTTACAACAGTTCATTTACTGTTTTTCACACTTACAACCATTACATAAACCCCATGGTCACATAATCAATATTCAGACATTTGATTCATATTTACAATGGCTTCAGTGACCCGGGATCATGTGATTACCTGTTACGACTTTCTGACAAGCAAAGTCGATGGGAAAACCAGATTCACTACTCTTAACAACTGCAGAAACTACCACGTTTCCCTGAAAATAAGGCATTATTTTCTTTTGACCCCCAAAATAAGCACTTGGTCTTATTTTCAGGGAGGTCTTATTATTTTTTAGGTGCAGGAGGCGGCGAGCATGGTCACCTCATGGCTGCTGCTGTGTTGCAATATTTTCAGGGGAGGGCTTATTTTAGCGCGTGCGCTCAAAAGCCTGATTGGGCTCATTATCCGGGGAGGTCTTATTTTGGGGAAAACAGGGTATGTTATCCTGCAAAACTGTTATTTCAAAAGGGCATTACTTCTCAAAAGACAGGAGGTCTGTCTATTACTGTTCCCAATAATAATTTGCCAATAATAGATAATCTGCATATACTAAATATCTTTGCATCTTGCAAATCTTTTCATTGGTGGGTCTCTTGCTCTGTCATTGCTTCTGAACACTGAATGTAAACCTCTTTTAATACATAAATCTAATAAATTAAGGCAAAAAGATAGAAGAAAAATAAAGGTAAATCTGGCTTAATCCTATAATGTAACACACATTTTCTGCCTTTAGGATCTCTCTCTAGAAACTCTATAAATGTATCCCTTGCAGGTTTTAGGCACACTCTTTTATCTTCCAGAAGTTGTGAGCCTGCAGTTCTTTCTGGACTTAATCCTATAATTCCTCCTATTCTTAAAAAAATAGACATTGTAGGACAAGAGCCATGTTCATTTATGGTAGCTCAAACTCAGAAGAAACCTAGTAGAGTCTTTTCAACTAACTAGCTTGAAAAGAGAAAGGCTTTTGTGAGTACAATTTTCTTCATGTCTGGGGAAACCTTCAGGGCATGTCTGGCAGTATGATTCTTGTACTTTGAACTAGGCAAAAGAGGGAAATTCAGCTTTCATTCCAAGCCATGCCTACTGAAATCCCCTCTTTTATCTTATCAAATGTAACACACTTGGTGTCTCCTCTAATTCTCATTTACTGACTCCAGACAGTATAAATCTGGGGATGCCCAGGAGGCCTGTCTATTACCCTTCCCGAAGATGGACAATTTGCATCTTGCAAATGTTTTCATTGGTGGATCGCCTGCTCTGAAGTTGCTTCTAAGTTTTGTTTTGGTTTTTTGAGAACACTGGATGTAAACTTGCTCCGATACCTAAGACGAAGAAATTAAGGCAAGGAGTTAGAAGAAAAATAAAGATAAATCTGGGTTACACAGCCAACTGCCCAAACCACTGTACAGGTAATCCTTGATTTAGCAAGCTTTCATTTAGTGGTCATTCAAAGTTACAAGAACATCAAAAAAAGTGACTTATGACCATTTTTCACACTTATGACAGTTTTAAGTATCTCTATGGTCACAAAATTAGGATGCTTGGTAACTGCATGCATTTATGGTGGTCATTGTTCACTTAGCAATAGAAATCATGGGTTCAACTTTGGTCATATAGTGAGGACTACTGGTATATCTGTCTATCCTGGCAAGCCATCCTTACTTCCATAACATCTATATACTGATTCATACATTGTATTTTGTTTTTGAGATTTCTCATCACTTTCTTGTTGAAGAGCTTATCGGTTCCATGCTATTGTCCAAAGCACCTGAAGGCAGCACAAGAAGCAATGGGTGGAAACTAATAAGGGAGAAAAGCAACCAAGAACTAAGCAGAAACTTCCTGACAATGAGAACAATTAATCAGTGGAGCGACTTGCCTCCAGAAGTTGTGGGTGCTCCAACACTGGAGATTTTTAAAGAAAAAGATTGGACAACCATTTATCTGAAATAGTATAGGGTTTCCTGCCTGACCAGGGGATTTAACTAGAAGACCTGCAAGGTCCCTTCCAACTCTGTCATTCTATTCTATTCTATTCTATTCTATTCTATTCTATTCTATTCTATTCCATTCCATTCCACTCCAAC
>JAPKID020002594.1:0-13157 GCA_026931265.2 Tropidonophis doriae | reverse complement strand
TGTAACTTCGAAAGGTCACTAAATGAATTGTTGTAGGACAAGGACTTCCTGTAAAGTATTGGATGCAGTTTTTGGTCTGTTATTACCAAAAGGAGTAAATCAGAACTGCAAAATATTTTTTTCTTTGGGGCAGAATTTTGGTTCTATCATCAGCAACAGTGCTCTCATAATGTATATTGATGATTAGGGCCATTCTTATTTTCTTATATATTTTATTTCCTTTTGACCGTGTCTTCTGAGAACTCAGATACATGGGTTCTCCCATGTTCTTTCATGTCTCAAACAACTCAGTGAGGTAGGTTGGATTAAAAGAACAACCCACTCTTCTTAAAAGCTTCCAGTGATGGAGCACCCAAAATTTCTGAAGCAAATTGTTCCACTGATGGATTGTTTTCTCTGTCAGAAAATTTCTCCTTAGTTTTTTTTTGTATCTCTCTTTGATTAGTTTCCATCAATTTTTTCTTGTCTTGGTTTGGAAAATAGTTTGACCCTCTCTTCTTTGTGGCAGTCCCTCAAAAATCCATCCATCAGATAAGTAGCAGAAAAAAGGCAAAACAGCATCTACAATCACACACTGAAGCCATTTTCATTTGTGTGTTCATCTTATTGTTGGAATACTGCAAGTTAAAGGATAAATTAAATAAATTAATTAATAGGATAAATAAATAAATTAAAGGAATTCTAAAAAAAAAAGTCTTTAGTTCATGTGTTTTTATTTGTGGCATGTGTCTCTTTGTCTATTGTTCTCTTCCCAACATTCTGCTTTTTTTCTGTTCCTGCTTCTACTAGGGCCTTCTCTAGGCAAGCATCTGGAAAGAAATTTTAGCTATAAGAGTTTTCAGAGATGATGAAGGGTGCAGTAAAATCTGTGTTTTTGATCAGAAGGTCAAAAGGTCTCTTTAATTCTTTAATCTGACATTTTATTTGTGAAATGCCATCACAAATCCCACCAATGTAATATAGTCCTATTGGCCACCTCCTATAAATGGGTTATCTCCTTTTTATGATTTAATGTCAAGATTATCTTTTACAGCACTTATCATTTGAAGCAAGTTTGTATAGATTCCTGTCATAGGCAGTAATCATGAAATGTTGAATTTAAGCATGTATTATGTCTCTTCCTGATCAAAGTCCACAGATTATTTCCTTCCTCAATTCATTTATTTGTGTTAAAGCTGGCTTTTATACCTCTATTTTAATCTGTATAGCTGCTGCCTAACCTTTATTTTGTAAGCAATTCTTTTCTGAGGAAAATTGTCCTTTTCACCTGCAAATAGCATCTTGTGTGAAGTATATTCTGTTAATGCGAAAGGAAGAAATGTCAAGTGACTATGTAGCCAGCATTTAGTGTTATTTCCGTATGTGACCTAGTTGTCCAAGTCCATTTTTTTAAACCTGTCAGGACTAGAAAAATAATTATAGAAATGTTTTTCTTTGGTCTATCACAACTATGAAGAACCATTCAGAAGGTTTTTTCGGTGATGGTAAAAGATTATAATGTAGAACCAGTTTTTTGAAAGACCCAGTGAGAAAGCCTCAGTTGAAATAGTAAACTAAATCATGGCAAAGTGTACAATTTTCCTGGCCTATTCTATGCATGTTTTAAAATGTATTAATTTTAAATGAAATACAAAAATCCAAGATAAAAAGCTCCTGCAAATATATACTCCATATATATTAAACAGAAAGCCTTCCAGACATATTTGTGTGGCTATGAAATTAAATTAATATATAAGCCATTCACTTATATGAAGTAGATAAGGAAATATGGACACATTAAGCAAAGTAAGCATATAGATACATAAACTAGCTATTAAATTTCCCTTACCAAGTTGTACAGATTTTAGCCTTTTGCTTTCTTAATCATGCTTAGTCCCTGGATTAGTCTAGATCAGGGGTGTTAAACTCAAGATCCACAGGCTGCATCCAGCCTATGGGGTTCTTAGATCTGGCCCACAGGGCCACTCTGGAAACAGTGAAGGACCAGCCCAATCTCCATTTTCAGCAGGGACGACCTCCTGCAACCCTCTGCTAGTGGAAAAGGAGATACGGCCCTCCTGAGCTCCACTTTTGCTGGCAGAGGGTTGCAGGAGGCCATTCCAGCTGAAAAGGGAGATTGAGAGCCCGTTTTCACTGGCAGAATGTGGCCGCCACACTCACCCCAACATGAGTGATGTCTTGCTGGCTACACCCACCCTGTCCATGGCTACCCCAACCCCTGATCCAGCCCTTAATGAAATCGAGTTTGACACCCTGATCTAGATGTTGAAATGAGTTAGATAAAAAAGGCTAGGAGTGCAGTAACATCTTGTTTACTCCAGTTTATAGCGCAGCACAATTTATTGCTTATTCCAGTGTATAGCTTAGCACAATTTATTAATTCCAAGTATTTATATGCTGCTTGTTGAACCAAATAGTGAAAGTCTTTGCAAGTGATCAATCCAGCCGACCATAGTAGTGCCAGCAAATTACAGTTAATCAGAACATGGCTGGGCACTGCCTCTGAACCCAGTCAAAGCATTTACCCACAATGTAAACAGTGCCTCAATTTTTCAAGGAAATAAAAAATCAGATAAGTTTTAAAAGAAACAGTTTTGAGAATGTAAGAACCTTTCATTTTCAGAGTTTATTAAAAACAGTAATATTGACAGTAACAAGGTAACAGCACTAGCAAATGCTCCAAATAATGTTTTAAATAATCCTCTCAATAATGTTAATCCTTCCTGCATTCCTTAGACAGGGCACAAGTACTAACATTATTATTGCAATTTTATGCATGGGAAAACTCTGGCAAAATGAGACAGAAGCCATGGTGTTTTTATATGTTTGCTTTTCATCTGTCTGATGGATTATGGCAGATCCTAATAATAAATTTATTTAGACTAGAAAAAGATAAACAGGAAATGGATTGATGCAACAACAGCAATCCTTAGCCCAAGAAGCTCACAGTCCATTCAACTCTGACATCTTCCAATGGGAAGATGTGATTTTATGTGATTTTTTTATATTTTTATTTTTATAAACAACTCAGAGGGGCAACCATCCCCAAAGGTCTTTCCTCATCCTATTTCCCCCACAAGAACAACCTTGCCGGCTTTCATGCCAAAAGTGAGAGTAGAAATTCACAATCTCCTGATTTCTAGCCTTAACCGGCTAGAAGTTGTTCTCAAAAATAATACCAAGTTGTATTTGAGCCAAATATTGCCCTTCTAACAGTAGATCTGCAGGTTGCAAATACCCATCCATACATGCATTTTGCCCAACCTGGTTGAGACAGGGTGCTTCCCCAAATCTCTTTCCATGACACTGCAAAGTTTCGCTTTCCTTGCAGCAGTGGTTCTCAACCTGTTGGTCAGGACCCCTTTGGGGGTCGAATGACCCTTTCAAAGGGGTTGCCTAAGACCATCGCAAAACACATATATCTGCTGGTCTTAGGTATCGAGACACCAATATTATGGTTGTGGATCACCACAACATGAGGAACTGTATTAAAGGTTCGTGGCATTGGGAAGGTTGAGACCTACTGCCTTACAGTGTCAGAAAGCTGAACTATCAGTTCTTTACTTCAAAGTTGACGAGAACGTAGGTTGAAAAGAATAACTTTTTCCCTTATTTTAGCTTTAGAGTCACACTGGTTTCCTAAGAGAGAGAAGAAAAAGGATTGGTATTAGTGTCAGAGGAGATAATATGGAAAGAGGGGGAGCTGAAAGGCATCCCTGAGTAAATATGGGAAAGCCAAGAAACAGCATGGAAATTGGTGAGGAGAACAACATCCTAGAAGGAAAAGGCCAGCATTGGTAGATTGGACCACACAGAAGCCAACTGAAGAGGTTTGCATTCTCTGCATAAATGGAAAGAGTAGGAAGCTGGGGAACAACCAGTGAGGTCTTGCAGTGGCCAGAATGAAGACCAACCTAGCCCCATTGCCAACCCACTACAATTTCTGAAATTGTCAAAAGACTGCACTGTAGAATTCTCCCGTCTCCTCAAACAGCTGTAATATTTTCACCCTGCTTACTCCAGGGCCACAAAATGAATGCTGATTGGTTGCTTGCAGGTTTCCCACAGCCTGAGCTTCAAAGACAGATAATTATAGACTATGAAGGTTAATGAGAAACCATAGAATTCTGTTTCATGCTATGAATCAGATGCATCTGTAGCAATTGTACAATCTTAATACTTTCAAGTGGTCAGGCAACAGCTGAGGATTAGCAATTTCAAATTGCGATGCACTGATTCCATAGATGTGCAACAAAGGCCCAAATAGGGCCATGGGTATTTCAGCAATGATTCAGAAGTACTTCACACCTTCGGTGAACACAACAGTTCTCTGCTGTAACTTAAAGCAATCACTTGTTATTGTTAATTTATTTTGAAAAAAACAGCTGCTGTTTTAAAGACTCAACCTATTAAAGCAATTCTTTTTTCCATTAACATTTTTATTAAGTTATAAAATAAAATAAGATACAAAATACAAAAGAAAATAGGAAAGCAATGGGGAGGAGGGGAGGGAAGAAAAGGGAGGAAGGATTAGGAAAAGGAAAAAGAAACATTGACTTCCAACTCTTCTGTCTTGCAGTGAAATAAGGCATTAACATCAAATCACAACTTTTGGTTTATTCATAATAATATACACTAGCCATTAAAGCAATTCTTAGAGTGATGGCATCTTTTTTCTAGGCTTGTGCACAAATGAGAAGAACAATACTTGAATTGCAGAGAGACATTATACAAAATCTGAGACATTTCTTCAAAATTATGTTTGAGATATGCATTTTATGTTACAAAATATAAAATTGAGTGAAAGAAAAAATAAGGAAAGAATCATGAAGAGAAATAAGCCCCATTAAGCTTATTAAGCTTTAATAAGCCATTTTAAAGTGTTGGTTTATAAATTTTAGTGTGTGACAATTTGTTCTAATCATCAAGCTATAAAAAAAGTTTGATTTGCCAGCTTGCAAACACTAGCCTGGCTGTTTAGCTGGGGGGAAAAACCACCCCTTTTTAGTTCTTGTTTACTATTGCTTCCCATATATTTATAAAGATTAAATCAGACTGATTTTCCTCCAGGCTAGGAACCATTTTAAAATAAACACTGTGTTTCCCTGAAAATAAGACAGGGTCTTATTTTCTTTTGACCTTGAAATAAGCGATTGGCCTTATTTTCGGAGAGGTCTTATTACTTTTGAGGTGCAGGAGGTAGTGAGTGTGGTCAACTCATGTCTGCTGGCTTGTTGCAATATTTTCAGGGAGGGCTTATTTTTAGGGAAACAGGGTAGTGCTTTACATTGTACCTATCACCAAACCCTCTTCTATCTCAATCAAGGGATTAGCAAATGGGATGTGCTTACAGTTTGAGAAAAACTGAAGAAAGTGATTGGTGAAATTCTTCAGCTTAATTTCCTCTTCCAATGCAATGCTTTATATGGGCAGAGAAACAACTCCTTCCTAATGTGGGTGAGGGTTGAGCAAGAGCAGCTGGTGCTTGAGATGGAAAGTTTGGCCACTGGAATAGGTCACAGGTATCTGATCTTCCACTGCTATGTCGATCAGGCTAGTTCTAGAAAATGGGCCTAGCACATCTGAGCATTAGACCTGCACCAAAAGATAGCTCAAAAGACAAGCTGCTGTCACGAAGTAATAATAATACATGGAACAATATAGGAGTGCTCCCCCAACACATCAAGAAATTCAACTAAACTTGCATCTTGTATATCTTATGTCCTGGATTGCTTAGCAAATGTGTTGAGGTCTGAAGTTAGCCTTACAGAAAGCTGTGTTGTCAAATTTAGTTTACATTCATTTTATATATACAGACTGACAAATTTTAGTTTCCGCTAATTTTTGATTGCTTCAAATTTTTGGCCATATTCTCTTTCTTTGAACTAAGCAAAGCTTTTAAAAGTAAAACCATTGAAGTGAAAAGTAAAACATAGATCACTTTAAGGAGGAAATAAACTTTCCTGTGGGCGTAACCACTTCTCTATTGACAAGTTATGTACAAAACAGGATGCAAGAATTTTTATATTTGCTACAAACATTTATTTCTTGTACTTTTAAATTTTAAATCTATATTAGAAGGTGGAAACCCTCCGACTAAGAAAAATACATGTAGTCTATAAATAAATGTAGGCCATGCAGGTCATCTTTCAAGTAATTGTTTTCATTTCCATTATAAAGAGCTGTTATTGTTTTTTCTTCCCCATCTGGCAACAGGTTTCTCCTATGCATGCTGTCACTGCACCAGACATTCTGTTGGTTTTTTAATTCAGTTTTTATCTAATAAGCCTACTACAATTATTTGTTCTCCTGTGACCAATGTTTCTTACGAATGTTTCATGACACACACAGTCAGCAACAATATTTGGCATGACAGTAGGAAAAGAACTTGGAGAAGTGACACTGAAATCAATTTATCCAGTCTATTTGCTTCCCTGTTTCTTTGGTAGTGCTAGACATCTTTTGCTGAGTTGAGGGCTACATTTGGCATGGATCAACTTGCCAATGATTAGTGTTCCAAAAACTACTGGATTGGAATAGGTTGTAGCAGTGATGACTAACCTTTTTGTCCTCGCATGCTGAGTGTGATAGCATGTTCAAGTGTGCCCACACCCACAATGTAATGCACCCCCAGCCCCAGTGTATGTGTACACAACTGCCCTGCACTCCCCCCATGCATGCGCATGACACCCCCACTCCCACTCCCCCGTGCCCCACTTTAGGCCTAGCAGGCCTCTCTGAAGCTTCCTGGAATCCAAAATGGGGTGCAGGGGAGTGGCAGAGACCTTAAAATCTGTTGGTGGGTGGCACACATACATGCATGGTGGAGCTGAGCTGGGCAACAGCTTGAGTGCCTGCAGAGAGGGCTCCATGAGCCACCTGTGGCACATGTGCCATAGGTTAAACATCATTGGGTTATAGAGTAAATGATGTTTAAATTTGACTTTAATTAAAATCAAGATAATCAGAAGCATTGTGGCTTACACAGTTGTCAACCTCCACATTTTTAGATTCTTTCCCACAGATATCCCTGGTTATATTTATGATTCTCTGGTCCTCTATTTAATAATTTCTCCTATATTGGGACTAAGAGATGAGATGCGTTTAGCGCATAGACTATAAGATTTGTATGTGAGTAGCTTAAGATCCCTGTTTTATTTCTAGACCAACAACAAATGGGCAGTTATATATAATTTTTCCAAACACTTCAGTGAAATGACAGGTAAACTAGTATAGAAAGCTATGGTGTCTATTATTATGGCATCATTATGTTACTATCTATGGTGTCACTAGATTAAAAAGAAGTTGCCACAGATCCTGCTGAGAAGAAATGTGGTGTTTTTTTCATAACAGCAACGACAGGATGTCTGCTGCCAGGAGTAAAGTTCAGCCAGTGTACATCCTTCCCTAGGAGAAAATAAATAATCCATGGGGTTTTGGACAGAGGATGATTTTACTGTGTAGTAGTAGTATAGGAAGTTAACGCCCACTCATCTCCTAGAAAAATGAAATATTTTAAGAAATATTAAAAGGGCAGAATATTTCCCCTATAAGGGAGGCAGAAACTCAGCCCCTCCCCCCATCTTTGTTAATGGGCTATTAAGGCCTGGGGCAGTCTATTCTACAAAGATCTACCTCCTTTAGGCAGAGCCATTTAATTGCCCTTCATTACATTATCACCCAGCAAGAGTCAACCAAGCCTGGGACTCAAAAGACAACCTACAAGTTATACCTACATCGCCCCATGGAAGTCTGATAACCAATCAGAATACAAGCTCAAATTCAAAAGCCCAGAGAGGGCAAGAAACACAGACATTCTCAGCATCTCTTTTCTTTTTCTTTACCCAAGATCTTCAAGGAATGTGATCCTGTTCATCAATAAACCTTCTTTCCAAGCAACTTCCCATTGTGGTCCACTGGCATCCTGCGGCTCTGGCAGCAGAGTCAGACAGTGAGGAGGTCAGAGAGGAACATGGGCCAGTCCTGGAGTCTGGGGAAGGCTCAGATGAAGGCTCTGCATCAGAGGCAGAGAGGGGGCCAAGGCCATCTGGGAGTTATGTGCTGCCTCTGGAGCCTCCAGAGTCAGACATCAGCGAGGCAGAGGAACAGGGGGAGCCTGTTTCCAGAGCTGCCAGAAGGCAAGAACAGTTAAGACAAACGGGACGACTCGGAAGTAAGCCTTGGAGGTGATTGGCCCCTCCCAAATGATATAAGGGAGGAGCAAATGCACGTGAGCCTTTGCAGGAAGCAACTTTATCTGCACTGGTTGGTTTAAATTCTGAAGCTCCTTTTTGACTCTTTGCTCCAGGGGGCCTTGCAAGCTAATTGCTAATTAGATCTTTGGCAGCGTTTCAAGGAAGATAAAGGTGGGTGCTTATCAGCGTTTTCCCTAAGGACTTTGGCAGCCTACTGTCAGACTCTTTACAAACTATGTGTGACTCATTACAGGTTGTAAATGAATATAATTTACAGCCTTTGAAATAAAAAGAGGGGTTTGGGGACTAAATGTGGGTGGTTTTTACTATATCAGGAAGCCTAGGTCAAAACACTTCCATGAATCCAGTGTCTTTTCGCCCACTTGGAACTGAACCCAGAAGGATATTTCTTCCAACGGTAGAAAGTGGTTATTTTTCAAATGCCTGACATTGTATTTTGCAGACTACAAACTTCAGCCATGGCCTTTCTGCCATTGGCTACTCTACAACATTGTGCATTGCATAAAACTCTAGAGAAGAAAGAGATCTGTCTGCAAATACCCTAGAATTTAGAGCAGTGGGTATCAACCTTCCTAATGCCGCGACCCTTTAATTCAGTTTCTCATGTGGTGGTGACCCCCAACCATAAAATTATTTTATGTTTTCAGTATTTTTAAAAAAATGTGTTTTCCAATGGTCTTAGGTGACCCCTGTGATTATTCCCAAAGGGGTCCCGACCCACAGGTTGAGAACCACTGATTTAGAGTAAGTGTGCCTGGCTCTTCAAGTTTAAAATGCTGGACGTGATCTCTCGACAATGAATATATTTAAAAGAAATACATGCAAATGTTCTGTTTCTCTCAGTCCAATCTGGTGAGCTTGTTTTAGATTAAAAATATACTTAGAGAAATTATGCCAGACCACAAACAGACAGATAAAATGAAGTCGATCCACTCATCTTCGCCCCACACCCAGTATAATCACATGGGACATGTAGTTCTCGACTTATAACAGTTCCTTTAGTGACTATTCGAAGATGCAATGGCATTGAGAAAAGTGACATGACCATTTTTCACACTTATGACCATTGCCGCATCCCCCATGGCCATGTGATTTATATTCGGATCAGTGGTGGGATTCAAAAATTTTTACTACCCGTTCTGTGGGTGTGGCTTTGTGGGCATGGTGTGGCTTGGTGGGTGTGGCAGGGGAAGGATACTGTAAAATCTCTATTCTCTCCCCATTACAGGGGAAGGTTACTGAAAAATCCCCATTCCCTCCTGATCAGCTGGGAGGCAGAGAAGACATGGGGGTGGGGCCAGTCAAAGGTGATATTTAGCAGTTCTCTGAACTATTCAAAATTTCCCCTACCTGTTCTCCAGAAGTGATCATAACCTGCTGAACACCACCTCTGATTTGGATGATTGACAACTGGTTCACATTTATGATGTTGCAGTGTCATGTAGTCATATGATCACCTTTTGAAACTTTCTGACAAGCCGTCAATAGGACAAGAAACCAGATTAGAACTAGCACTTCATTTCACTTTTTCTTTGTTCCTTCTCACAAAATTATTTAAAGCTTAAATGATTTTAATTTTGTCAATCCAATATAAAAAAATTATCCAGGTCACTCTCAGTTTGTAATTTGCATACCCATTTTAATTGGTATGTCAACCAGCTTCTTTTGTATGTCCAGCGTAGCTTCTTTTTCCATATCCTTCTTATAGCCTGCCATTTTTAAAATGTAGCTATTTTATCAGCTATAACTTGTTCCTTTTTTGTCATATCTTTAAAACAGTCTATTTCTACTTCCCCATTTGAATGTGACCTATAATTATCCCACTCTAGGATTTTCAAGTTTTTTGATCATGCTAAATAGACAACAACATGAACAATCCAATTTACTCACCTACTCGTGCAGTTATTTGTTATCAATTATTTAGAGAGCCAATGTGATATAGTGGTTAAAGTACTGAAGTAATTACAAGGCAATTGGAGCCTCTGAAGCTCACTGAGACACTTCTTGGGTAGCTACACAAATCAGTCAAGAAATAAATATTAGGTCAGTTATTTTCTGTGTAACCAACCTTAAATATATTCACACACTTTTTCTTTACTCAACACATAATTAAACTACATTTTTCTGTCCTCAGATGTGGTGATGGTTAACATTTTAGATGATTTTAAAAGACGGTTGAGCAAATTTATGGGGATCAGCTTACTTGCCTTAACAGATGTTGTCCATGGAGTCATATCTTACATATCAATTACTAGGGAACAACAGTAAGACAGAGCTATTGTTCCCTTGTTTATTTTGTGCACTTTCTTAATGAGCCTGGTTAGCCATTATTATATGATACAGCATACTTGAACAAGGATTTTCAATCCAATGAACATCTAAATAGAGAAACAGTTCAATTAAATGTCAGCCCTTGTTTGAAAGTTGACAAGCTACAGGGAGGGTTTGGATGAATGTGAATTGATTCTGGTTTCTCTTGCGAAAGGCAAACCCCAGATGCTGAAGTACACTCTGGAAATTCAACGGTGTTCCTCAAGAAAAATATTGTTTTATAGAATGGACTGAGAATTTTGTTAGCACTGTATGTATTTCAAACATGATTCAGGAAAATGATCCTACAAGCTCTGCACCTCTGTAGTATTCATGACAGTAGCCCAACCTTTTTAAAATTATGCATATCCCTGAAGAAAATATATAATGCTTTTAAGGAATGTGTTTATTAAAGCTAATACAATTCCTAGAAGAGTTACCTCTTTCTCCCAGGCTTCCTTAGAAGCCTGAAAAACAGCAGGTGTTTTAAATAATCGTAGAGAAATGTGTTTGAGTGAAGTCTAAAACAATTTTTCAGAATTATTTTTGAAGCATGGACTTCACTTGACCTACTACTTATGGGATCCCTATTGCTTCATAGAGAAACTCTTGCAAAAAAAAAGTCTGAAATATCATAAAGCTGGATAAATAGAGCATTGTGAAAATATAGACTTTTTGTAGAGACAACACAACAAACTCTTAGTTTGCAACTGAGTCCAAATTTTAAGCGCTAAACTTAAAAATCTTATCAGTTATGTGCTATAATTGAGACCTAAGTCGAGACTAATATTTTTTGTTTTGGTTTCTGCTGTGCAAGAAGAAAATGACATCAATGATACATTCACCTTGTTTAATGATTGATCACAACACTTGCAGGTGAGAACCATTTTATTAACTCTAGCTTGGCAAACTAACTTTCAGAGATTCCTGCCCTCCCTCCATTATAGTTATCAGCTTTAATTAATACATTCTGCAACAGTAATAGCATTCTTTACAGAATTATTGATCTTACTGTAAATTAAGCCTTAGATACTGAACCATGGTCTCACACAGTGCTGATTTCTAAATTGTTGAGAAGACAAGAGGTTGATATAATTAAAATAATTCCACTGTGTTTATGTTGGATAGATTTATAGGTTCATGAATGTTATAAGCAACCTGAAAGCCTGGAACAAAGCAAATCTTTATCATTGTTTTTTAAGATGTCTAGCTTAAGCAAGAGTAATATTTCATTTTGTTTTTTTAATCAATGTCCCAAGAATTTGAATATTTTAACTCAAATGACTCTGTTTTAAGATACGGGTAGCTCTTGACTTACCACCCCAAATGGGACCAGCAATCTTTTTTTACTATGCAAAGTGATTTTTAAGTGAGCCTGTTTAACTGATTTTTTGCTATGTTTTTAAACAAATCACTGCAGTTGCTAAATGAATCACAGAGTCATTAAGTGAATTCAATTTCCCCCATTGACTTTGATTGTCAGCTGGGAAGGTTGCAAATGGCAATCACATAACCCTGAAATGCTGCAACCTTTGTAAATACAAGCTGGTTGCCAAACAACCAATCACATGATCACATGACCATGGGGTTGCTACCATGGCTGTAGTAATTGCCAGTACCAGTTTTAAGTACTGCTTTTCAATGCCATGGCAACATCAAATGATTGTTAAATGAATTGGTGTAAATCAAAGACTACCTGTATGTACTGTATAAAGAGAAGGCGTTCCAGAAGAAATTTCTTATTTTTTTCATATACAATTACTCCCTAGTAGTTGTAAAAATAATCTCTGCTTCATGCTGGTTGTGAAAATCTAGGAGCTGCAGTTCATAGTATAAACAGGGAACAGCAGGTTGAGGTAAGATTGTATATGTACATAGGGAAATCCCGTTCCCTCACCATCTCCACTTGCAGAGAGGTTGGTTAGTAGAGTACCCTCTTCTCTCAGTTGAAAGTTGGTATTTAGCTAAAGAAAGCAATACATTATACTTGATAATTTCATTTATTAAGCAAGGTGAATGTGTCATTCATTTCTATTTCTTCCTACACAACAGAAACTAAGACAGAAATATCCTCAAGGTAGGCTCTGGCTATATATTTCTACTACACAAGCCATCGATTTTTAAAATGTAGGCTTAAAATTGCTGAGCTTGTAGTTGTTTACCATATCAACTGACATTCTGCTTAATTAACAATGCAGCTAGAAGAAGCAGTAACCCAGCAGAAAAGATGCTTTGTTTGTTGATGGGTAGAATCTCTGGTATCCTGAAAGGAATGTTTTCTTGAATGGTCTGCCACTTTTGGCCATTCCCAGCCACTTTCCCAAGTTTGCTATCTTTTGTTGTAGAGTAATTTCTCACCTTTTGCCCTGGAAATGCCTGTGAGATTGGGACAACAGAAGATTGAATAGGGGAAGTTTTGACTTCCTTTCCACAAGAAGAAGACTACATGGACATGTTTATGGAAGTGGATTTGATTCAAAGATATTCCCATTAATCTTTAATTCCTGAACTTCTGTAGCCTTCGTAATTCAAGGGCCTAGCTATCTTCGTGACTGGCTACTGCCCCATACATCCCTTCGACCCATACGCTCACACAGAGAGGGGCTCCTCCGGGTGCCGTCGGCCAGGCAA
>JAPKID020002593.1:0-13160 GCA_026931265.2 Tropidonophis doriae | reverse complement strand
CTTTCTTTCTTTCTTTCTTTCTTTCTTTCTTTCTTTCTTTCTTTCTTTCTTTCTTTTCTTCCTTTCCTTTCCTTCCCATTGGGTTACCGGCAGCGGCGGGCCAGACTTACTTTCAGGTACGCCGGTGGAACCAGTTCTCACCGGTTCTCTAAATTTCACCATCCGGCTCTCGCGAGTAGGTGCGAAACTGCAGAAACCCACCACTGGCGCACACACACACACATGCGCAGTCAGTCTTGTTTCTGACTGCGCACTGATGACCAAATTGAGTGCTGACCAAAGTCCTGTAATGGCTTACGGTCAGCATATGTGGTCTGACCGTATTACACATGAATGAACACATAAGGCATGATTATCTTATATCAGCTATGGTTTCCCATTTATGTCAATTGATGGAGCCACCTCTTTTATTTTAGGCAGCTTGAATGGTAATCTGTGATATCCAACATTTAGTAAATAGGAAATAATGGATAAATAGGTCTATCCCACACTCTTTTCTTCTTAGCCTCTTTTTCCTACTGTTTAAAACTTCTTGTGAAAAGAAAAGTTGAAGGCAGAGAGAGTTTTGGGTGCAAGAACTCAAATTTCAATCTTTTCTTTTTTCTTGTACCAAAGGATAGCGTTTATGGGATATTGTCAAATCAATCTGCTACTGAATAAGTAATGGCATAAATGTATCTTCCCTGTACATATGAAAAAAGAATAAGAATGGACAGAGATAATTTAGAAAAAGGGTTATGTCCTAGTTGGCAACATCTTCCTGTATTTCTAATTTCTATACCATAAAGTCATTGTAAATTGCACAAAAACAGCATTCCCACGCCCAGAAGTGCACTAAGAATGGTTGAACAATTGAACTTTTACAAATTCTGATGTGAACTGACCTGATCTTTACATCTTGAACGACCAAGTTGTTCACCTTTTACACTCCATTGAATCTTCTGAACCAATGCTGAATTCTAACTTTCCAGGATATTCTGGGGCATTTCTTTTATTGAATGTTGCAATCAGTGTATTGAAACTAAGCCTAAACAATTGAGAATATTTTCACCAGTGCAAAACAAAAGAAAACAATACATGTTTTTTCATATGATTATTTTTAAAAATAGAATGTATTGCTTATACAATGTCATTAGTGCAGATGTGATTTTATAAAGATTTGCTAAAAAAATAGGCAAGTTCTGTCTTAAAGGAACTGAATATCATAATCCTTTCCCCTTATTAAGGCCCCTCCCCATACCAAAATTCATTTATAATAGTCTCACTTGCCTACTTTGATCTTAGGAACATCATTGTCTAGCAAATCATGCAGATTTATAAATCTGTGATTAATTATCATCTGCCATATTGTTAGTTCTGCAAAATGCCCAAAACATTGCAAACTTTCCTACTTACAAAAGGGCTGGTATAGATGTCCAAGCCAATTATAAAACTACTTTTCCTGGATAGCATCATTATTCTTTGCAGAATTCTTGGGAGTTCTTCAGGAAGTTTTTTATCATACCACCTTACCATTTTTTCCTGAAACAAATGACATGTCTTCCAACAAAATAATGCACTTTATCACTCCGTTTTATATTTATATATGTAAGCAAAGGAAAGAGAAGGATAAGGTCCTTACACATCCCCACTTTGGGAAAAAAAATCAAACTCCAAGGGCTGAAGCTTTATGGTCATTATAACTGTATTATAATTACATCTTCACCAGAGCTGAAGCCAGAATATTTGGTTAATTTATTTATTTATTTATTTTAGTCGAGGAGGTTAAATAAAATAGATGTCAATCCTATTAATGCTTAGATGGAAAGTGGGATAGAAATTAAAGAGTCCTAACCTCTTAAATTTATAATATACTGCTGAATTGGAGTAAGAGGTAGGAGGTAGAGCGAAGGGGAAGGGAGGAGGGATGGAGAAGGAGGAGGAGGAGGAGAAGAAGAGGAAGAATTGGGGAAGAATTGTTTTGTGTTTGGATGGACCACATGGTCTATAACCATGATGGCGAATCAATAGCAAATGTACAGAGGGCCTGCAGAGCCCTCTCTGTGGACACACAAGCCATTGCCCCGGGTCAACTGCACCATTCATGTGCATGTGCCTCCCGCTTGCCAGCTGGTTTTCACCTATCTGCTGTACATGTGTGGGGGTGGAGCACATGTGCAGGGGTCAGACTAGCATACATGGAGGTTCACATGCATATGCGTGGGGTCACTTGTGCATACATGGGGGGACATGCAGGGCGAGCACACAAGCAGGGGGAGCACGGGAGATCATGTGTGCATGTGCAGGGGGTAGGATGCATACAGGAGTCATGTCAGCATGCGGGGGGGGGAGTTACACACCCATTGCATTATGGTTGTTCTCAACTGATATATTAAGTCTATGATAGTATGACTTGGTGGCATCTGAAGAACTATCTTTTCATCCAGTCCTTCCCAGTGTGAATGCTACATATGAAGAAGTTTTTCATTTAAACACTAGAGCAGAATAAAAAGAAAAGTTAATGACTAATTTGAAAAGTATGCATTGTACAAGGTCCCAAAATCAGTTTATTCATTAAAGATGTGATACAATTTATCATACACCACTGGGTATGACACTGCTCATAAGAATTATAAAATAGTTCTGTCCATGTTCTCCTCCTCCAAAGAAATATAACAGAACCAGCAAAAAAAAAATTAGGTTATGAGTAGTTGTTAATCACCTTTGCAATACACATGTGTTTCATTTTGTTTTATATTTCTGATAAAAAAGATGGACACCCAGCTTTTCCCCATTCTAGTCTTAGTTTATTTATAGCTATCGACAGGGGAAGAATCTGTATTTAGATTATGGCTTGGTACCGGCTGGCACCAAATTTGTGGCACAAGAAATGTAAATGTAAAAATTCCTCTAATTTTGTTAAATAAGGAGAAATTATTCAATAACTTCTCTATGGCAGATCTCCTGTATGACCCTGTATTGAAAAAACCCAATGGGCAAAATTTCCTGGAAGCACCTTTCAAGATTTAATTGAGAGTCACAAAGCAGACGATGGGAGCCATTCGTGAGATGACTGTGCAGTGAAAGAAAAGAGATTCATACCAAACTCTTGGTCATTTTGTCACTAAATAGGTGCAAGAACATTGCATATTTCATTCCACCTCTGA
The DNA here is from genome assembly GCA_026931265.2 of Tropidonophis doriae. NCBI lineage: Eukaryota > Metazoa > Chordata > Lepidosauria > Squamata > Natricidae > Tropidonophis > Tropidonophis doriae. Next base: position 10,014 of record JAPKID020002593.1, on the reverse strand, counting down.
AAACTTTCACTTTGAAAGAATTTTTGAAAGTCATGTCTTTTTAATAAAAGAGGAGGGTATTGGGAGAAAACAGTAAGAGGGATTTCTCTGCCTACACTGAATTAAATGATCAGTTTTTTTTCCAGAAATCTCAAGGAGAATATCAATTAAGATTATCAATCCTAGTGCAGCTTTCAAATACATTTGTGCAAAGATTGATAACCTTAGCTTTTGAGCCACATGAAACTCCAAATTTCACAAGGCAAGTTCAAGAGATCTCTTTACCTCTTGGAAGAGAAAATTCAAGATCTACCAATGGTGGTAGAGAAATTGGAATATTTGTTTCTTTCACTGTTCGCATTTCAATGACTTTTGCCTTTGGCCACGCATAGCTCATTAATGAACTGATCCTGGAGAAATGCAATTTCCATATCCATGCTCTCAGCTATATTGCACTTCTGAATTTGTAAACCAGCATATGCAATTCAACTCAGATTGCTGAGAAACTAAGATTTAGGTAAAGGTAAATGTTTCCCCTCACACATATGTGCTAGTTGTTCCTGACTCTAGAGGACTATGCTCATCTCCATTTCAAAGCGAAAGAGCCAGCGCTGTCTGAAGACGTCTCCATTGTCATGTGACTGGCATGACTAAACACCAGAGGCACACAGAACACTGTTACCTTCCCACCAAAGGTGGTCCCTATTTTTCTACTTGCATTTTGTACGTGCTTTCAAACTGCTAGGTTGGCAGAAGCTGGGACAAGTAACAGGAGCTCACTGCATTACACAGCGCTAGGGATTCAAACTGCCAAACTGCCGAGCCCTCTGATTAACAAGCTCAGTGTCTTGCCACTGAGCCAAGGTTTTAAGGTACCTTCTATAAACTACTCAGAGGAAGATAGGAAAATGTAGTAGCCAGGGACAACTGCAGGGAAGGTGTAAAAATAGTCAAGAGGGTGGCCATGCCCACATGTTTGAAATAAGAAGCATAAAATAGGGGGAGCCTTGATGGCATGTTGGCTGCCTCCATCCTGACTGTTTTGAATCGCCTTCAACAGCTTTCTACACTTCGTGTTTTGATCAGAGAGAACTCTGACAGTCACATGACTATGGAATGCTGCAATTACCTTAAATATATGTCGGTTGCCAAGCACTTAAATTTTGATCACATGACCATGGGGATACTGAGAGAGTCATAAATGTGAAGACCAGCTATAAGTCATTTTTCGGGGCCATTGTAACTTCAAACAGTCCCTAAGCAAATGGCTATAAATTGAGGACTACCTGTAATACCTGTAATAACAATAATCAAACATACACATCTGCCTATCCCAAAGATGCCAAATCCAGTCTGAACATCTGGCTGAGTGTGTGACAAACCATAATAATAAGAATCCCACATTTAGAAATCAATAATATGGAATTACATATTTAAAGTGTAAATATATGTACATCTTATCAAGAGATGGGAAATTATGGACATCTTTTAAAGTGAAAGAAAAATTTTATATGAAAATATAACAGTCAATAGATTCCTTGCGCGCAAGGTATAAATAGCAGCTTTTGAATGACATGTTAAAACACAAAGGAATAAAATGATATAGGTAGAAGAGTTAGTAACAGAACACTGTCTGTTGTCTATATAAACAATTATAAATGTATTCTTTTGTTTGTTTTGGATAATTTATGTCCCATTTTTCTTTTGCAAAACGAAAACCAAAAACGCAGAGCTGGGGAAAAGTTTACTGGTGGTCCAATGCATTTTGAACAAAGTCCTTTGTCAAGGGCAATGACAGATTTTCATTTGTGCTAGTTAAATCAGTAGAGAGTATAGGACTAATGAACTGATTTAGACAGTCTAAGCAGCTAAATTTGTCACTGCCCTTGACAAAGGACTTCAACTGAAACGTATTGGGCCACCAGTGAACATTTTCCCATCCACCATGTCTGTTTTTCTTCTCTGCCCAGGTCTGTTGCAACTATCATGCCCAGAACAGATACATGTATCACCTTATAGAAACAACTGTTCCTCAGTTGCTTTTAGCCAAATTCCACTATCTCACATTGTCTTTGATTAAAGATGTGCTGGATGTTCCCCGAAAGGTTTGCCTTCATTTTTTGCTGGCATATTCATTGATCTGGCAAAACATGGAGCATCTTTAAAAAGTGACACCATCAAGTTGCCTTTTTACTGCCTTTTCATTCTTTCAATAAATTGCTATTCTCCATAGAAGGCATATTTAAGTACTGAAGGATTCCCAGCATTAGCAATTAATAGGTGCCATTATGCTAACTATCATGCAAGTTTAGGACATCTTAGATGCAAGATAAGAGATGAATAATTTGAAGTAATTTTCCTGTAATCACGCCAATCACTTCAGAAAAGTAGTTATTAAATGAAACAGTATTATGATGAATTATAGGACATCTATTGAATGTCTTTTCTCACAATATATCTCCAGAACTGTGTGTTAGAAGGTGGCAAACAGAACAATTCTCTTTCTCAAGAAAACATGCACACTCCATATAATAAATAATGTTTTGTTTAGCAAACCTTGATTTTGAATAAGGCCTTGAGGCAGGATTAATCCACTATAATTCCTCAACCCACCTATTTATTTTCTACCTTCTTCTAGTCTTTAAAATAGATAGTATAAAGTGAGTGTCACCATTGATGAGAACAAATTCTTCTAGTTCAGCTTTGCTGGCGTGATTAAATAATATTTATCTAACTAAATGCTCAAAACACATCACTATTGAAAGGAACACATTTAGTGCATTGGCTAAGTGAAATGCAACTGCACCTCATTTGACTTTTTAACATTTATTATATCTAATAAGTCTGTGCTTAATTAAATCAAAAATCAACTCTTTATACTTAATTTAACATGATTCCATTTTACTTACAGAATCTGCATCAGATATTTACAGAAAACGAAAAGAAGATCCTTTATTAGGCTACTTCTGTTACATTTTTTTTCTATAGTCTAATCAAGCTTGATTTTATTGACTTGTTCAGAATTTTTATTTCTGAATGATAGATACCTTGACCGTCCTAAAACTAGGAAGCTGGGGGGAGTGGGAATTTTAAAACATTAAGATTGCACCTGGGAGCGTTTCCCCCCCCTTCATTATTTTTAAAGATAATGGATATATTGCATTCATCAGCTTAATTTCTATTGTAAAAATGATGCATTATTTAAGGAGAGCCATTCATCTGGTTTTATATAAAAGTAGCAGTATTCCCTTGTAAGGCAGGAAAAGAGTGACAAATAATGACAATATATAGCACTATCCAAATCACATTCAGAGGTAAAACCAATGGACATCAGTGGGACATAAATACGTTCAGATTAGAAGATGAATGATTTCCATAGTTAAATCTCCAGTTACAATCAACAATGTATTAAGATTTTAAAAATCAGTGAAAGGACTATACTTTTATCCACATTTATGTTTTGATTTTGAATAGCTTTAATGTGGGGGGAGAAATCTCCTGCAAGTGTTTTTTGCACTTAATTCTTGTGTTTACAATCAGAATGTAAATGCATTTGCCACACTTCTGCTGTTCCAGTGGACCTGTAATGTTCACCATGGATTCCTCGTTCATTTCTGCGGACACAACTGCACAAGCCTGCAATGTTGTAGAATCTAATTTTTCATACATAGATAAGGATGCTTATTCTTTAAATTAATAAAATTCTGTGTGGGATCATGCCATACATTGGGTCCTGTTTTCTGGTCATCTGAAGTAAAGCCAGATACACAAACAAGTCTTTTCCTTCTCTTTCTTCTTTTGCAGGAAATGTAATAACCTATAGAATAAGCCCATTGTAATAGACTACCTATAGAATAAGCTCCAGATGATAGAATTTTCTGTATAAGCCCATAGAATCTACAGCCCATATATATATATATATATACACATACATATATACATATATATACATATACATATATATGTGTGTATATATTGTGTCACAACTACACACACACACACACACAAATTGGTTATGAATCCCCTGAAGATATAAAACTGTTGCTCAGCTAGCTTGAAAATTAGTCTAGCAACTCACTTTTTTGGAGTGTTACTGAAGACAAAATTATTCCTTTTGTTTTTCTGCATGTGTGGATATATGTGCTTGTGTAATTCCAACCTTGAAAAGATTTAAATATGTACAGAAACAGCAGCAACACTGTTGTAACTCAACCATACCAGATTGTATGGAATCAAAATCAAGCCTGGGCAATATCCACTGATTATAATAGGTACTGGAGGAAAGCACACAGATTGCTGTGAGCATAATTTTTAAAAGAGCATTCAGAGAAAGCACCTAGCTTGGGACTAACTAAAAAAGAAGAGTAGAGAGAGAAATTATAAAGCGATGTAGTTTTTATTTGCCTGATCTCTCTTATCCATGCAGATGAATTTATATTCCTTACTTTTGTTGAAACATTTTTTTTTAAAGGCAGCCACCCATTCCTGAAAGCAGAATAAGAATCCAGTACAAGCAAATTAAGGGAATATATACAGTGTATTCTCTCAGTATTACAGTTGTCACAGATTGTTCTGGTTTGCTCTGTTAGGCTGTGGATTGCAGAGGATGTTGCTGGTTTAAATTCCCCAGAGTATGTGTCCATGATCACAAATTTGACCAAAGGATTTTTTTCATTACCCTGAAACATTTCCTTTCACCTCCAACCCCTAGGCAGGGCCATTGCCTTCCCTTTAGAGCAGAGAATATAAAGACATGGGGCCATCCGGGCAGCCTGTGCCTGACCCCCAGGGCCCTACTGTCAATCACCACCTCCCCATTTCTTCTCCCTTTCACACCAGGCAGCTGTACCCATCGCTGTCAACCAGGTAACAACCAGCAAACAATAGCAGCCTGAATGCCTGGTCTAGACACTCTTTTAGCCACTTATTGGCTGCTCTTGGCAGCTGTTGAAGCATAAATAAGCAGTTTGTAATCAGAAAGCTGACATCATTGCAGCTCAGCTGAGAGGGGGAATTGTTCCTGGCTGTGGGGCTGTGTTTTTCCCCCCTCTCCCCCTTTCCCTGGCTTTCTCGTTTGGGGACAACAGATTCTGAGGTGGGATGTAAATTGTGCCACACTAAGCTGGCCTTTCTTTTTATTTGCAGAGCACAATTGATGTAAGTTTGTCAATCTCCATGAAAACTGCCAGGGGGAGGCAGAGAAGAAGAAAAAAGAGAAAAGAACAGAAAAAGGGAAAAAAAGAAAAAAAAAAGAAGGAAGGGAAATGGTTGAGGCCTGGTGTTCAGACAAGGAAAATTCAAGAAATCTTTAAGTCCCTGTTCGAAAGATCAGGATACTTCCTGCCCAGCCTGTAGAAAATGCCAGAGTTGTATATTTAGATTCAGAAAGTCTTGTGAAGTGTAGAATTGTTAAAGGCTTTAAAAAGACCACACACATGGTTGACAAGGTAGAAGGAAGAAATAGAGTAAGAATATACATTTAGGAATGGTTTTTTATTGTTGTTGTTATATTATTAACTATTTATACAGAGATATACATGAAGTCTCAGAAATGTTAAGACCATTTCCTATAAAAACTAAGTCAAAACAGTCCATGTGCTTTGCTTTTATTAACTAAGGAGTTGCATGTCTTCGATTTGTTGTTGAAATGTGTATGAAACACCAACTTGCAGTGACACAAGAAAAGAATTCATTTGTAAAATAAGATAAGATTCTTTGCCTTTGTACTTAAAACACACTCAACTCATCTGTAAGTTTCATTGATTTCATCAATATTTTCTATACTTCCAAAAGGATTCCAACATTTTTTTTTTAAAAACCCAATACTTTTTATTTACCCCAACTATCAACTACCGGTATTTGGAAAGTTTGATGTCAGCACTGTATTGGTTGAGTTATGCTTTTCTGTTTCAATAAATGAAGCATGCCATTCACCTTCTGTTCCATGTCTGATTAATATAAGAATCTGTGCAGTGAATGTGTTTATTTGCAGTTGTTTGTGTATGATCAACTTCATACAAAAATCACTAGCTGACAGGTTTCTGAATAGATTCATGCAGTCAGATCTGAGAGCCCTCCTATTTATGTTAGGAGGATAGAATGAAAAAGCAATATTGATATAATACATTGATAATAGGGTTAATAATGATAATGAAAGTAAAACTTCTCTCTGCTACATTGGAATTGCTGAATGCTTGTCCTGATTTCCTGATGAAGTTATGTTCTCTAATCATTTATAGTACTTATCAGTGACTGAAGCAAAACATTCTCAGTACTGAATCTTGATTCAAATATCAGTTAGATGTTTGAGGGAAGCAAGGAAGGCCAGCCCCCAACAGAATTCATTATACTTCATAAACCTTTTTGAGGTAAGTTTCTCTCCAGTGTCATTTCTAGTGCCAATGAAAGAACGACCAGTGCACAAAAAAAGAACTAACCCAGCCATCCTAAAAATGATAATTTGGCATTGTATTTCCCTGAGGGTTTTTCTAGCATTATTTTGTCATAAGAAGCATGTGATTGTTGAGCACAAAGGCACTTCAGAAATGCATGTTTAACAAAATGACACAGCAGATAATTGAAATTTATTTGCAATTTTCAAAGTACAATAAACACAATTCTCCTTTTCTTTTCATTAATAATCGCATGGCTAATGCATAACAATCCCTCTGCAGCTTTTACAAGCAAACTTGAGCTGCTGGGTTGTAATAGCTGGAAAAGTTAATGTAGCTTGAACAAGGTTCCTAATTGTTCCTGTCTCTGTCATATTTGTCTACTTGAATGGTCCTAAATACCACAGCGATTAATTACTACAGAGCAGGTATTACAAGATGTTATCGTCCTTTCCCAACTGTCTGGGTGAATGGAGAGAGAGGCAGTAGATTGCTACAGTGCTTCATCTTTGCACTTCCTATAAGGCACTTTAACCAGAAGATTTAATGTGTCAAAGTTAAATGCGTTCTCTAGCAGATATTCACATTCTAATTAAAGATTAAGAACGTAGTACATTACACTGTGATTTGTCATACATGGCTTGTTAAATAGGAAACCTACAGGGATTTCCTAACATTTTATAAACATTATTCCGAGCTTTTAATGTGGGCAAAGCACACAATTATTTAGCTATTCTGCATTAAGAAAAGTGCAGCAGATTGTTTTTGGATATGTCTGAGACCAGGTCCATATATAAAATCAGTTTTTAAAAATAATCTATCCAAAAAGCGCTCACTCCGTTGAAATGACTTGCTCATAAATTCTTCTTTCAGCAAAACATTCCTTTGAGTTTATTCAGTTTTGCTACTTGCCACAGAGTGCAAGTTGTTCTCTCTTCCATTCCCCCCCCCCTCTTCTTCCTCTCTATTTAACATGTACATTTTGGCTCTTATAGCTAAGCCTTGGCATTTTAAAACTTTTTTAATAAAAACATTTTGTAGGAAGCATGTGTCTGAAATAGGACGGAAAGGGTGGGTGGAGGTGAAAAGTTTTCCAGTGTATCAAGGGTTTTCCAACTTTGTGTAGCAGTGTTGACATCCAATATTTCTTTAAAATAGTTGAAGAGTTAGATGCATATTCTTCAATTGCCTGAAGAGTAAATTAATAAGTTGACTGGAGACATCAAAGATATCCATTTTTAAGGGTGCTTGTTAGGTTTAGTAGAAATACAAGGTGCACTGGATTTGGGGAAGAATAGCATTGGGGGAGAAAGTCTTTTTAGAATTAAAGTGTGGCTGCAAGAGACAAAAATTATTTCCAGCCAAAATAAATTGTAGAATTTTTGAAAGAATATTAACATAAGGCTATGCCAGTAATTTATTATTATTTTGTTACATGCCCTGAAGTCAGTTAATTTACCAGCTTATATGTCACCAAACATACTAGAAAAATAAAAACGTATGAATGCACTTTTGTCTTTTAACCCTACATGAGTACATGCAGCTCGTTCCTCATGGGCTGCTGAATTTATGAAATAGCTGTGGCGTTACACAATATGTGTTTGAGGCTCCATCCTGCAAAGTCCAATTACTGGAGGATTTTATACTCTGGCAGTTATTGCTGAGGATCCCCAACCTACATCCTACAAGACACAGAAGATTGAATTACCAACGATGTCTCCAAGGGACGCCTAGCCGTGGCTGCAGTGTTGTCAGTGACTTCCGTGGCTGCTCTCTGAAAGCACATCGTGTGCTTGATTTGTACTGTATCTCATTATAGCAGCAAGTCTCTAGCTCCGCTTTCTGCCTGGTATTCTTATCCCTTCTGCATTCCTCCTGGATGAAATATAAATTGAGTTCTTGCCTGTACACCACAGTGCCATTTACACTATCATTTTTTAGCACTGCTTATGTTAGTCGGCAATAATTGCTAAATAGAATGCCTGGAGATGTTGCTTGTTTGCATGTGTATTTGGCTTAGACTGATGTGGTTGATAGACCCTTCTCATAGCCAGGGTCATGGCACTAAAAAAATCTATCATTCTGCGTTTGCAGGACTAAACCTGAGCAGGTTCTGTAATAGGAATACGAATGATCAGGCAGGGTCTACACTGTCTCTGTGGGGTACGGCTCCCTTGTTGCTTATGCTGCATTTTTCTACAGGTTTACTATCCTACCCTGCAAATAATTCTATTTGAAAATCTTTTGCAGCATAAGTGATAACAAAGGTATTACATGAGATCTATGCTGTATATTTTCTAGATGAACTTTCTTGTCTTGTTTCCAACTTTGAGGGAAAATATATGGAGATTGCTTGATAATTTATTCAGTAGGCTATAAAATTAAGTCTCTCGTAATGCAATCCTAAAGAAAGCTCCGTTGAATTTAATGGGATTTAGTCCTAGGTAATTGGGTATGAGATTGCAACCTAGTGAAAGAAATCTTTCTCTCTTATAAATCAAGCATGGTCTGCTTATATTAATGATTATGAAAACAGATGTTACTTTCTACCAAAAGAGCTTTCTTTTTCTTTTTGTTTTCTTTTCTGGTTCCTGAAGGAAGAAAGAGATTAAATAAAAAGCAGTATGAAGGATCAGGAGAACAATGGAGTATATTGGAAGCTACAAACATGTTTTACCTTTCATGCGTTGTTTATTTTTTAAGGCCCTTATGTTTTATGCAATATTTTTCACATCAAAAAAAGAAAAAAGTAAGAGAAGAGTGATCTCTCCATCCGACTAATTCCTTCAGCGGAGCTGGGCAAGATTATTTTTCAGGCATTTCCTTAAAATATTTATTTTGGGAAAGAATTCATTTTAATCAGAAAGGTCCTTTTTGTGTTGGTGCTTTTAATATCCATGCGTAAGTGGGCATGGGTGTGCCTGCGTGTGTGCATATGTGCATGCATGGATACATGCAGGTTTCCTTCGCACACAGCACAGCTTTTTTTGATTATGTAGATTTTTTTTGTAAACCCTCCTGCAATTTTCTATGCAAAGCATGCATCAGCCACAGCCATGCTATCTCCTCAAGCAGTCATTCTGAAATCCAATCTGAGAACAGGGCAGACTAAATAAAATTTCATTTTGATTTGGCCTCCTGCTGAGAATGGGGCTGCTTTGTTTCAGTGGACAGAACCAGCAAGCCAGAAAGGTATGTCCTGCTTTGCACAGCTGATGATGTGGCTTGAAGATCTGACTGTTGAGGTTTCCAGCGCTTGACATCTCATCCACATCCTGTACTGTTTTCTGTTTTCTTTTTCGTTTGCTTTCGTTCTGCGTTGTCGGTCATCTACCTGCAGGGCAAAGCTATGGCAGGCCTGAGCACGATTCTTTACTTTGGCATATGCTTAATAGCTGCATTGCTGTGTGCGATCGCTACCCCGCCCCCACCCATGACTGCTTGCCTTTGTAATTCTTTCTCCCACTAAACATATTCACTCCCCCCTACCTTTTTGTGGGGGAGGGGGGTTCTGGATATGGGCTACACAAATGTGGAATTCATGGGAAATTACGAAAAGACATAGTGCAATGGGCCAGAAGGCTTCTACTACAGAACTGCTTGGTAAATTTGCAAATTTGTTTAACAAGTTTAGCACTTGTTT